>JACBKR010001287.1:0-47269 GCA_014218235.1 Colocasia esculenta | reverse complement strand
GTCTTATAAGCGATTCCGATAACCGAGCGAAACGTTATCCCCGTTTGAGGTAAGAGGTGTCCGTATGCGATCGCATAGGCAGCCTGCGACCGCGCTCCCGGAGAGGGAATTAGGGCGCCAGAACAGAAATCTCCGAATGCAACCATTTATCGACCAGGTCGAAGTGCCGATTTTGAAATGGGGGCCTCGCGGGCAGTTCCGACCATCGGCGAATAAATATCCGCGTCCGACCGGAGGGTACAACAGTCGGTGTACTAGTACACACGCTCCGAGGGAGAATTTTGGCCCCGAAACGAAATTCCACGAAACCAGCGCGCTGTCGACCGTCTCGGAGTGTCGATTCTGAATTGTGGTAACATAGGGGATTCCGATGCTCTGGGGAAGGTTATTCCCAATTCTTCGCTTAAGGGGTGTGAATAAACTGGAGGGGGTGACTATATCGGCGATGTTCGGGCACCCATATCCACGACCTGGGAAGAAGATCTCGCGTCGAGTTGAACACGGCTTCCGATCGCTGTGACTGGGCGGCTTAGCGTGTGGGCTCCGCCAGCGATCCGCGTAATCGAGGGAGTCGCTACTGCTAAAAAACCTTAGAATAGGGGTGATCGTCCACTAGAATCGCAATTTCAGAGTGCAAAATGAAGGTTTTTCGACTCCGAAACGACGTCTTGTCGCCTGAGGCAATAAGGGGGCGTCGAGCGCCTCTGAGTGCCGATCCGAATTGGGGTCTTATTAGCGATTCTGATAAAACCGAGCGAATGTTATGCCCGTTTCAATGAAGGGCTGTCCGTATGCAATCGCATCAGCAGCCCGCGACCGCGCTCTCGGAGAGGAATTTGGGCGTCGAACCGGAAATCTCCGAAAGCGACCTTTTACCGACTGGGTCGAAATGCCGATTCGGAATTGGGGCCTCGCGGGCGGTTCTGAGCCTCGAGCGAATAAATATCTGCGTCCGAAAGGAGGGTACGACAGTCGGTGTACTAGTACACACACGCTAGGGGGGGGGGGGATTTTGGCCCCGGAACGGAATTCTGTGAAACTAGCGCACTATCGACCGTCTCGGAGTGCCGATTCTGAATTGTGGTCACATAAGCAATTCTGATGCCCGTGCGGAACGTTATGCCCATTCCTTTGCTGAAGGGCTGGAATAAACTTGAGGGGATGACTATATCGGCGATGTTCGGGCACCCATATCCACGACTTGGGGAGGAGATATCGCGTCGAGTTGAACACGACTTCCGATCGCTGTGACTGGGTGGCTTCACGTGTGGGTTCAGCCAACAATTCGCGTAATTGAGAGAGTCGCTACTGTGAAAAAAACTTTGGAATAGGGGAGATCGTCGGCTAGAATCGCAATTTTGAAGTGTGAAACGAAGTTTTTTCGACCCCGAACGATGTATTATCGCCTGAGAAAGTAAGGGGGCGTCGAGCGCCTCTGAGTGCCGATTCCGGATTGGGGTCTTATACGCGATTCCGATAACCGAGCGAAATGTTATGCCCGTTTGAGCGAAGCGGTGTCCGTATGGGATCGCATCAGCAGCCCGCGACCGCGCTCCCGGAGAGGAATTTTGGCGCCGGACCGAAATCTCCAAATGCGACCTTTACCCACTGAGTCGAAGTGCCGGTTCTGAATTGGGGACTCGCAGGAGGTTCCGACCCCCGGGCGAATAAATATCTGCGTCCGACCGGAGGGTACGACAGTCGGTGTACACATCTCCAGGGGGAAATTTTGGCCCCAGAACGGAATTCCGCAAAACCAGCGCACTGTCGATCGTCTCGGAGTGCCGATTCCGAATTGTGGTAACATAAGCGATTCCGATGCCTGTGCGGAAAGTTATGCCCAATCTTTTGCTGAAGGGGTGGGAATAACCCGAGGGGTGACTATATCGGCGATGTTCGGGCACCCATATCTACGACCTGGGGAGGAGATCTTGCGTCGAGTTGAACATGACTTCCGATTTCTGTGATTGGGCGGTTCCGCATGTGGGCTCCGCCAGCGAGTCGCGTAATCGAGGGAGTCGCTACTACTGCCAAAAACCTTGGAATAGGGGAGATCGTCGGCTAGAATCACAATTTTGGAGTGCGAAACGAAGGTTTTTCAAACCCGAAATGATGTCATATCGCCTTTGAGTGCCGATTCCAGATTGGGGTCTTATAAGCGATTCTGATAACCGAGCGAAAAGTTATGCACGTTAAGCGAAGCAGTGTCCGTATGCGATCGCATCGGCAGTCCGCGACCGCGCTCCCGGAGAGGAGTTTGAGCGCGGATCGGAAATCTCCGAATGCGACCTTTTACTGACCCGGTCGAAGTGTTGATTCGGAATTGGGGACTCGCGGGCGATTCCGACCCCCCGGTGAATAAATATCCGCATCCGACCGGAGGGTACGGCAGTCGGTGTACTACACACGCTCCTGGGGGGAATTTTGGCCCCAAAATGGAATTCCATGATACCAGCGCATTGTCGACCATCTCGGAGTGTCGATTCCGAATTGTGGTCACATAAGCGATTCCGATGCTACCGGAAAGTTATGCCCAATTCTTTCGCTGAAGGGGTGGGAATAAACCGGAGGGGGTGACTATATCGGTGATGTTCGAGCACCCATATCCATGACCTGGGGAGGCGATCTCGCGTCGAGTTGAACATGACTTCGATTGCTGTGACTGGGCGGCTCTGCGTGTGGTCTCAGCCAGCAATTCACGTAATCGAGGGAGTCGCTACTGGCCAAACAAACATGGAATAGAGCAGATCGTCGCTAGAATCGCAATTTTGGAGTGCGAAATGAAGAACCCCGAAACGACGACGTATCGCCCGAGGCAATAAGGGGGCGTCGAGCGGCTCTGAGTGCCGATTCCGAATTGGGGTCTTTTAAGCGATTCTGATAATCGAGCGAAAAGTTATGCCCGTTTGAGCGAAGAGGTGTCTGTATGCGATCGCATCGGCAGCCCGCTACCGTGCTCCCGGAGAGGATTAGGGCGCCGGACCGAAAATCTCCGAATGCGACCTTTTACCGACCGGGTCGAAGTGTCGATTCTGAATTGGCACCTCGCGGAGGGTGCATGCCCCTGGCGAATAAATATCCGTGTCCAACTAGAGGTACGGCAGTCGGTGTACTAGTACACACACGCGGGGGGGGGGGGGGGGGGGGGATTTTGGCCCCGAAACGGAATTTTGCAAAACCAGCACGCTGTCGACCGTCTCGGAGTGCCGATTCCGAATTGTGGTCACATAAGCGATTCAATGCCCGTGCAGAAAGTTATGCCCAATTCTTTCCCTGAAGGGGTTGGAATAAACCAGAGGGGGTGATTATATAGGCAATATTCGGGTACCCATATCCACGACCTGGGGAGGAGATCTCACATCGAGTTGAACACGACTTCCGATCACTGTGACTGGGTGGCTCTGCGTGTGGGCTCAACCAGCGATTCGCGTAATCGACGGAGTCGCTACTGCAAAAAACCTTGGAATAGGGGCGATCATTGTCTAGAATCACTGTTTTGGAGTGAGAAATGAAGGTTTTTCGACCCTAAACGATGTCTTATCACCTGAGGCAATAAGGGGGCGTCGAGCGTCTCTGAGTGCCGATTCCGGATTGGGGTCTTATAAGCGATTCCGATAACCGAGCGAAAAGTTATGTCCGTTTGAGCGAAGGGGTGTCTGTATGCGATCACATCGGCAGCCTGCGACCACCGCGCGCCTGGAGAGGAATTTGGGCGCCAGACCGAAAATCTCCGAATGCGACCATTTACCGACCGGGTCGAAGTTTCGATTCTGAATTGGGGCCTCGCGGGCGGTTCCGACCACCGGTGAATAAATATCTGTGTCCGACCAGAGGGTACAGCAGTCGGTGTACTAGTACTCACGCTCCGGGGGGGGGGGGGGGAGGGGGGGGTGGGGGGGGATTTTGGCCCCAGAATGGAATTTCACGAAACCAGCACGGTGTCGACCGTCTCGGAGTGCCGATTCCGGATTGTTGTAACATAAGCGATTCCGATGCCCGTGCGGAAAGTTATGACCAATTCTTTCACTGAAGGGGTGGGAATAAACCGGAGGGGGTGACTATAACGGCGATGTTCGGGCACCCATATCCATGACCTGGGGAGGAGATCTCGCGTCGAGTTGAACATGACTTCCGATCTCTGTGACTGGGCAGCTCTGCGTGTGTGCTCAGCCAGGGATTCGCGTAATCGAGGGAGTCGCTACTGCGAAAAAAACCATGGAATAAGGGAGATCATCGGCTAGAATCGTAATTTGGGAGTGCGAAACGAGGTTTTTCGACCCCGAAACGATGTCCTATCATCGAGGCAATAAAGGAGCATCGAGCGCCTTTGAGTGCTGATTCCGAATTGGGGTCTTATAAGCGATTCCGATAACCGAGCGAAAAGTTATGCTCGTTTGAGCGAAAGGGTGTCCGTATGCGATCGTATCGGCAGCCCGCGATCGTGCTCCCAGAGAGGAATTTGGGCGCTGGACCGGAAATCTCCTAATGTGACCTTTTACCGACTGGGTCGAAGTGCCAATTCTGAATTGGGGTCTCGCGGGCGGTTCCGACCACCGGGCGAATAAATATCCGCGTCTACGCCGAGGTAGACAGTAGGTGTAACACACGCTCCGGGGGGGAATTTTGGCCCCAGAATGGAATTCTGCAAAACCAGCGCGCTGTCGACCGTCTCGGAGTGCCGATTCCGAATTGTGGTACATAAGCGATTCCGATGCTTGTGCTGAAAGTTTATGCCAAATTCTTTCGCTGAAGGGGTGGGAATAAATCGGAGGGGGTGACTATATCGCCGATGTTCGGGCATCCATATCCACGACCTGGAGAGGAGATCTCGCATCGAGTTGAACACGACTTCTGATCGCTGTGACTGGGCGGCTCCGCGTCTGTGCTCCGCCAGCGCTTCACGTAATCGAGGGAGTCGCTAGTACCAAAACACCTTGAAATTAGGGAGAACGTCGGTTGGAATCGCAATTTCAGAGTGCGAAACGAAGGTTTTTTGACCCTGAAACGACGTCTTTTGTTTGAGGAAATAGGGGGGCGTCGAGCGGCTCTGAGTGCCGATTCCGGATTAGGGACTTATAAGCGATTCCGATAACCGAGAAAAAAGTTATGCCCTTTTGAGCCAAGCGATGTCCGTATGCGATCACATCGGCAGCCAGCGACCAAGCTCACGGAGAGGAATTTGGGCCCTGGACAGGAAATCTATGAATGCGACCTTTTACCGACCGGTCGAAGTGCCGATTCTGAATTGGGGCCTCGCGGGCGGATCTGAGCCCCGGGCGAACAAATATTCGCGTCCGACCGTAGGGTAACGACAGTCGGTGTACTAGTACACACGCTCTGGAGGGAATTTTGACCCCGGAATGGAATTCCGTGAAACCAGCACGCTGTCGACCGTCTCGGAGTGTCGATTCCAAATTGTGGTAACATAAGCGATTTCGATGCCCGTGCGGAAAGTTATGCCCAATTCTTTCGCTGAAGGGGTGGGAATAAACGGAGGGGTGACTATATCGGCAATGTTCGGGCACCCATATCCATGACCCGGGATGAGATCTCGTATCGAGTTGAACACGACATCCGATCGCTGTGACTGGGCGGTTCCGCATGTGGGATCTACCAGCGATTCGCATATCGAGGGAGTCACTACTGCCAAAAAATCTTGGAATAGGGGAGATCGTCGGCTAGAATCGCAATTTCGGATGTAAAATGAAGTTCAACCCCAAAATGATGTCTTACCACCTGAGGAAATAAGGGGGGTGTCGAGCGCCTTTGAGTGCCAATTCTGGATTGGGTCTTATAAGCGATTCCGCTAATCGAGCTAAAAGTTTTGCCCGTTTGAGCGAAGTAGTATCCGTATGTGATCGCATCGGCAGCCCGCGAGCCGCGCTCCCGGAGAGGAATTTGGGCGCCGGACCGAAAATCTCCAGAATGCGACCTTTTATCGACGGTCGAATGCCGATTTTGAATTGGGGCCCCGGGGGCGATTCCGAGCCCGGGCGAATAAATATCCGCGTCCGACGGAGGGTACAGCAGTCGGTGTACTAGTACCACCACGCTCCGGGGGGGGGGGGGGGCGG
Organism: Colocasia esculenta; assembly: GCA_014218235.1. NCBI lineage: Eukaryota > Viridiplantae > Streptophyta > Magnoliopsida > Alismatales > Araceae > Colocasia > Colocasia esculenta. Next base: position 41,195 of record JACBKR010001287.1, on the reverse strand, counting down.
GGGATTTTGGCCACGAAACGAAATCTTCAATTTGAATTGTGGTAACATAAGCGATTCCGATACCCGTGCGGAAAGTTATGCCCAATTCTTTCCCTGAAGGGGTGGGAATAAACCGGTGTGGTGACTATATCGGCGATGTTCGGGCACCCTATCCACGGCTGGGGAGGAGATCTCGCGTCGAGTTGAACACGACTTCCGATCGCTGTGACTGGGCGACTCCGGGTGTGGGCTCCGCCAGCGATTCGCATAATCGAGGGAGTCGCTACTGCCAAAAAACCTTGGAAAGGGGAGATCGTTGACTAGAATAGCAATTTCAGAGTGCGAATGAAGGTTTTTCGACACCGAAACGATGATGTATTGCCTGAGGCAAGAAGACGTCATTGGGCGCCTTCGAGTGCCGATCCGAATTAGGTCTTTTAAGCGATTTCGATAACCGAGTGAAAAGTTATGCCCATTTGAGCGAATGGGCGTCCGTATGCGATCGCTTCGGCAGCCCGCGACCGCGCTCTCAGAGAGGATTTGGGCGTCGGACCGGAAATCTCTGAATGTTACGTTTTACCGACCGGGTCGAACTGCCGATTCTGAATTGGGGCCTCGCGGGCGGTTCTGAGCCCCGGGCGAATAAATATTCGCGTCCGAGTTGAACACGACTTCCGATCGCTGTGACTGGGCGGTTCGTTTGTGTGCTCTGCCAACGATTCGCGTAATCGAGGGAGTCGCTACTGCCAAAAACCTTGGAATAGGGGAGATCGTTGGCTAGAATCGCAATTTCGGAGTGCGAAATGAAGGTTTTTCGACACCGAAACGATGATGTATTGCCTGAGGCAAGAAGACGTCATTGGGCGCCTTCGAGTGCCGATCCGAATTAGGGTCTTTTAAGCGATTTCGATAACCGAGTGAAAAGTTATGCCCATTTGAGCGAAGGGGCGTCCGTATGCGATCGCTTCGGCAGCCCGCGACCGCGCTCTCAGAGAGGAATTTGGGCGTCGGACCGGAAATCTCTGAATGTTACGTTTTACCGACCGGGTCGAACTGCCGATTCTGAATTGGGGCCTCGCGGGCGGTTCTGAGCCCCGGGCGAATAAATATTCGCGTCCGAGTTGAACACGACTTCCGATCGCTGTGACTGGGCGGTTCCGTGTGTGGGCTCTGCCAACGATTCGCGTAATCGAGGGAGTCGCTACTGCCAAAAACCTTGGAATAGGGGAGATCGTTGGCTAGAATCGCAATTTCGGAGTGCGAAATGAAGGTTTTTCGACCCCGAAACGACGTCTTATCGCCTGAGGAAATAAGGGGGTGTCGAGCACCTTTGAGTGCCGATTCCGGATTGGGGTCTTATAAGCGATTCCGATAACCGAGCGAAAAGTTATGCCCCTTTGAGCGAAGCGGTATCCGTATGCGATCGCATCGGCAGCCCGCGACCGCGCTCCCGGAGAGGAATTTGGGCGCCGGACCGGAAATCTCCGAATGCGAACTTTTACCGACTGGTTCGAAATGTGAATTCTGAATTGGCGCCTCGCGGGCGATTCCGATCCCAGGCGAATAAATATCCATGTCTGACCGGAGGGTACGGTAGTCAGTGTACTAATACACACGCTCGGGGGGGGGGGGGGGGTTGATTTTGCCCCGGATGGAATTCCGCGAGCGCGCTGTCGACCGTATCGGAGTGCCGATTCTGAATTGTGGTCACAAAAGCGATTCCGATGCCCGTGCGGAAAGTTATGCCCAATTCTTTCCCTGAAGGGGTGGGAATAAACCGGAGGCAAGTGACTATATCGGCGATGTTGGCACCCATATCCACGACTTGGGGAGGAGATCTCGTGTCGAGTTAAACACAACTTCCGATCGCTGTGACTGGGCGGCTCCGCTGTGGGCTCAGCTAGCGATTCGCGTAATTGAGGGAGTCGCTACTGCCAAAAACCTTGGAATAGGGCAGATCATCAGCTAGAATCGTAATTTCAGAGTGCAAAACGAAGGTTTTTCGACCCCAAAACGACGACATATCGCCTGAGGCATTAAGGGGGCGTTGAGCGCCTCTGAGTGCCGATTCCGAATTGGGGTCTTTTAAGCGATTCCGTTAATCGAGCGAAATGTTATGCCCGTTGAGCGAAGGGGTGTCCGTATGCGATTGCATCGGCAGCCTGCGACCGCGCTCCCGGAGAGGAATTTGAGCGCCGGACCGAAAATCTTCAAATGCGACCATTTACCGACCGGGTCGAAGTGCCGACTCTGAATTGGGGCCTCGCGGGCAGTTCCGACCATCGGGCGAATAAATATCCGCGTCCGACCAGAGGGTACAGCAGTCGGTGTACTAGTACTCATGCTCCGGGGGGGAATTTTGGCCCCGAAACGGAATTCCGCGAAACCAGCGCGCTGTCGACCGTCTTGGAGTGCTGATTCCGGATTGTGGTAACATAAGCGATTCCGATGCCCATGCGGGAAGTTATGCCCAATTCTTTCATTGAAGGGGTGGGAATAAACCGGAGGGGGTGACTATATCGGCGATGTTCTCGGGCACCCATATCCACGACCTGGGGAGGAGATCTCGCGTCGAGTTAAACATGACTTCCGATCGCTGTGACTGGGCGGCTCAGCGTGTGGGCTCAGCCAGTGATTCGCGTAATCGGGGAGTTGCTACTACAAAAAAACCTTGGAATAAGGGAGATCGTCGGCTAGAATCGCAATTTCGGAGTGCGAAACGAAGGTTTTAACCCCGAAACGACGTCTTATCGCTGGTCCCTGTGGCTGGTCTGCTGGCAGAAACGCGTTGGCCTCTGCCCGCCGCGATAGAAAACAGTGACGTGTCGGCCTGAGCCGCCACGACACGAAGGAGAGACACGTCCGGATAGCCGGCCGCGTTCTCAGCACAGAATCACGTCCGCTATATGGACGCGATTCAACGGCAACCCAAGGACAGTAAAAAAAGCAGGAAATGGCAGAAAAGATGTAAGGAAAATAAATGAAATTAAACACACATCATGCTTATACAATGTAAAAACAAATATAAAAGAAGAGTGCCACGTGGGGCACGGAGGAGGGGTAATCAAATGGGAAGACGCAAAGAGGTCGCACCGTGATCGCCAATTTGTAGATACCGTTTTCCTCTCCCTTTTTGGGGGGCGAAATAACAGGCTATAAAGAGGGGGGTGAATACGTGAGTGTGGAGTATGTGAGAGTGTGGGTGTGTGGATATAAAGTGGAAAAGACAATAAATAAAGAAAATGTGATCGCCAGGTGCACGTGGGCACCGAAGGGAGATGCACGCGCGAGGGGTGCGAGGTGGAAGAAGTGATCACGGGCGTACCTTTTTGGAAGCGGGAGATTGTGCAGAGGTGGTGGGCCCTCTCTTCCTCTACGAACACGGCCGGCTGCGGTAGAGGGCGTTTCCTCGTTGATTACCCTTGCAAAAAAGACAGATAAAAGTAAAGAAAGGGGATTAGCCACGTGTAGTATCAAATCTTAAAAAAAAAGAATAAATGAATAAAGACATGGAGGTGTACTTACCGATGGTGGCTTTTAAACCCTAAAATGTAGGTGGTGTGTATGCATGCATGTGTGTGTGTGTTAAAAAAAGAGAAGAGTATAACGGGGCCACGTGGGGGCTGGAGGAGATGAAATAAAAGGTGAAAGAGAGAAAGGGAAGGGGGTACTTCCCCAATGTGAGTGCGCGGTGCGATGTCAGTTGACGGACGGAGGAAGACGCTTCCACCTCGCGTGTGGAATGGAAGGAGACGACGGCGCCGGACTCCGTGGAAGAAGAATGGATCGATGTGGAATAGCTCGGAGTTGAGGCGAGAATCCAGTAGGGCTTCGCCGCTCTGAATGGCCCCCCTCTGAAATAATACCCTCGGGGGTCTATTTATAGGCAACAGATTCTTGAATCGTGTCCAAACAGGAAGCCGCGATTATGAATTGAATCGCGTCTGGGCGGCAGGCCGCGATTTAGAAGTCAAATTGATGGGACATGTGGCGGGGAATTGTTGCACCGTCATGTGTCTGAATCGCGTCTGGGTAGGCCGCCGCGACTTAAATCGTGGTGGACGAGACTTGCATGGTTTCGAGGCAATCGGCTCATAAATGCTCAGATTTGACCTTCTGAATCGCGGCCACTGACACGGACGCTGTAACGCCCCAGAAACTCAAAATGTTAAGAAAATAGAAATAATTTGATTAAAATATCTTAAGATTGTATTAAATGTGATAATTAGATGATAGACTAATTAGTGGTAATGAACGTTATCCCAGTATCGTACCTCGAAGTGCGTGCCCCTACAGGACGATACCAAAAAATGATAACGAAATAAAAATCCGAGAACATCATAATTTTCAGAAAAATGTGGAGAAATTAATATGTAATATTATTTGAATTTTTCAACATACGGATTTCAAGGTACAGTCGACGCGACTATTTTTCGGGTGATTTTTCACCTACTGTAAAATAAATTCTAAAAATAAAACTAAAACCACCATAATTTTTAAAACTATCAATTAGTCTATGGTTGAAATTTTAGGACAAATGGACACCATTTAGAGGTGTTTGTCTAGTGATCATTGGGCCAGCCGAATTAGGGACTATTTACGGTGATGATTTTATGGGATTTTTGGTGTGTCCACGTGTGAAGTGTTGTGAAGGCCACAACACATGGTAGAAGCTTCTATGCATATGCCTTATGTGTAAGTGTTGGATAGCTTGCATGGGAGACGTGTTGTCATGGAAACCAAATGGTTTCTACGGTGACACCTTGATGACTGATGTGTCATTAGGCATGGGGAGGCTTGCTGGGTTATAAAAACACCCCTCACCCCTTCGTGCGAACCTTTCTAGCATTAGCTCCTGAAGGTTCTTGCTCTTGTTCTCTACTTCTTGCTGCTGGAGCTATTTGCACCAAGAGGAGTTGCTAGTTCTTATTCTCGTGCACTTCTTGCTCCTGTTTAAGTTGTCGTTGGAGTTGCTGCTAGGCTGTATGGAAGCAACTGTTCCATCTACTAGTTCTCTGCTGTGAGAGTTACTTTATCCTGGTGGGAAACTGTTACTGTGTGTGAGCTATTGCTTCCACTACCTGGGCAAAGGTGCTAGAACTTGTAGCTGAAGCAAGCTGCTGTACTGTATCTTGGCATCTCGTTCTTCTTATATCTGTGAAATCACTGAAGTAACAAGTTTCTTCTTCAAGACAAGTAGGATTCTCTTCCTTTCTCACTCTTTTCTAAATTCTTGTCTCCTATATTTGCTAAAAAATTCATGAATACCTACATATCTGCCTTTGAACTTGGGAATTCTTAAGAGAACTATGTGTCCCCCTCTTGTAATTATGTTTTAGTATCTGTGTATGTAGGATTCAATTCTTTGATCACTATCTTCTAATTTCCTTCTTCCTTCCTAAGTCTTGGAATTCAATAGCCATCTTGACTTCATGAGAACATGGGATTTAGATAGCTTGTTTGATTACTTCTGTACTATTGAGTTCATAGGTTGCTAATCAACACTCATGTCTTTAATTATAATCTTGTATTGTAGATTCCTTTCTTAATCTCTTATTCCCTGGCCACCTTTTCTTTGATTCCTGGTTAATGGCGTGTGGTACCTTAAGCATGCCATCCTTCCAATCTGAGAACTCAGACTTTTGTCAAATCTGATAGTCATGTTATTTCCAAAGTTTAGAAAATATGTCTATGTTAGAAAATCACATTACACCAAGTTTTAGTTGATCCTCAAGTCACAAGTAACTACATGTTATTGTCTTTGATCAATTCAACTCAATTCAGAGTGTTGATCTCATCGTATAGGTTAGATAGAACCTTAATGTTTTCTAATCTTAGTTAGCCTGATTCGTTGAGGGATTATAAAGCTCTCAAGTGTTACATTGATATATGTTTAGCATAGAATAATGAAGAGGAAATGGTTCTTGAAAGAATACTCTTCATTATATCCTATGAGTTAACCTCTTGCTAAATCATCTTGGCAAATTATATTCCATGATCTTCCCTTTTTCTGATCATGTTTCAATGAGTATTACATCTGAAATCACACTTGTTTAGGATCCTAATTATGTTAGGAATATTAGAGAAACTTTATAGAACCATTGGAGGTTGAATGGAATGGTTTTCTGAAGATTTACATAGCCCCTGTCGACAGACGAAGGGCTGGCTGTCGACAGGAACCCCTGGCCATAAACTAGAAAATCCACCATGTGTGTCCCTGTCGACAGGCCCTTGGCTTGCTGTCGACAGGTGCACATAGAACTGAAATCCCAGTTCTGGAAACCAGCCCCTGTCGACAGCAGACCCATGCCTGTCGACAGGCCTTGTCAAAGTCATGTATCTAGCATCTATTTGACTCTGTTCTTCATTGTAAATCCTACCCAATTGCTCCAACTAATAGTCTACCTATAGTTTGTTTTTACTATCTAAACCTCTACTAAAACCATTCATGTGATCTTTCCTTTTTCCTTGAATTATTTCTCCAAGTTCCGAACAAAATTGTTCTTTTGTGAAACTATCATTTCTGAAATCAGTGAAGGAACCAAAGTTCCTTGTTCTTGTGTGCAAATCTTGAGTAACTATGAGTAAAATTCTTGTATCCTTGACTCATTACAATAATGAGTGTGTTATGATGACGAGTTGCGAGTCCTTGGGACTCATTGAGTAATATGTCTGGCAATAAAGGGCTGGTTCAGTCCTGGGGGGAGCGCCCGAATTTGCCAGTGGCCGCGCGGGGACGATGAGGACAGTGGATGTTGGCATGCATCATTAAGTGTTGATTAGTCATCATAATACACATGTGTATGTGAATAAGTGCTTGATTCTAAACTTAAGTGACATCCTGAGTTATTGATCATGCTCCTATATTACCTTGGTTCTTCATGTGTTATTGAATTGACTCATTCGTTCATAACTTTGAACACTCATTGTTAATAATGTTCATGTTCTTATCTGAGATCATACATGGAATCCTTCTTAATTCAAGGAATTGAATTTACTGGGCTAGTTAGCTCACAAATCCTACTATTTAGGTACTATAATTCTAGAAGGCGGAAACTTCGGGATTTGTGTGTGGAGAGACCAACCATGGCGTCATTTTATTTTTGAGATTGTAAATCAGAACCATGTAACACCTATTGAAGGTGAATAATATATTATATTTAGTGAAGCCTCGGAGCAATTTCTTGTTCAATTAGTTCAATTGTACTCTTGATTTCCCATTCGTTCACGTTCCGGCATTTATAGATATATTAAATGTCGTGACGTGACAGACGCGATTACAGAATTTTCTCATGATTGCACGACGTGACAACCTTAGGTGCGACGACTTCACAGGCGTAGCCTTTTTGACTTTGAATCGCGTCCGGGTGGCAGGTCGCAATTATCTTAAAACATATGCTCATAAACGCATCCGCTGAAGCCGTCGCAACAAGGATCCTGAATCGCGTCCACATCTCCGGACGCATTTCAATGTGCTTGCCAAAAAAGCGGCCACAATAACGGACGTGAATCGAAGAATTATTTAGCGACAGAATCGTGTCCACATTTTCGGACACCTTTCAATGTGCTTCCCAGAAAAGTGGCCACGGTAATGGGCGGAAATCAAGAATTGTTTAGCGACGGATATTTTGTGGTCGCTAATCCGTCGCTGATTGGCGACAGATTAGCGACAGAAATTTTGATAGTCGCTATTCCGTCGCTGAGTCCCTTCTCACGCGACCAGCTTCCCTTAGGGAATCACCCGAAAAGGAAGTGGATGAGATCTAAAAAGATGGGGAAAACACATTTGCGAGGTAAAAAGAGGGCCATTGTGACGTACGACGTAATATGAAATTTGCCTGCGGATGAGCCAAATTCGTGTGTCTACAGCTGCCACACCTTGGCGTCTGCTTTGCAGGGGAGTGAAGCGAAGAGACACGAAGTAGAACGAAATGGAGTGAAATGTAGTGTAATGAAATGAAAAGAACGAAGCGTAGCGAAATGGATTGAAGCGGGAGCGGACTGAAAAGTAGATGCCAAGGTGAAAAAAAGACACACGCTGATCAATGGGTGATTGCCACCTGATAAGAGTCTTTCACCAACACTCAAGGAAGTCACTACCAGGAAAAATACCTAAAAAAACAAATGCTTGGACAAAGGAAAAGGACAAGAAAGGAAAAGACCAAATTCCAGCATCGGGGAAGTACCTAAGGACACAATCCGTTAGGTTGCACCATTTGGGGCATCTGCCACTGCCGCAGGTGGGTCTTGGGGAGAGAAGGAGAGATCTTCCAACTTCGGGGAAGTACCTAAGGACACAATCCGTTAGGTTGCACCATCAGGGGCGTCTGCCACTGCCTCAGGTGGATCTCTGGGAGAAATGAAAATAAAATCGATGAGTCCAAACAAAAGGTTCTGAAGGAAATCAGCTGGAGGCGACAACAAATGGAGTTGGGGTATTCGACCGGAATGGAATATTTTAGATTGCTTTGGAATTGAAGTGCGGATGGCCTTCAGATTGGCTTGGAAGAGTGGATTTCCACTGTGATTTTAAGATGCATGTATGCTGGGCTAAAAAGAAAAATAAAGTTAAAAGGAGTAGAAAATAACCAAGGATAATATTGTCACGCTGGTGAGTCAGGACGGGGGGTATGCATGGGTCCGTCGTCCTCACATGCCAAGCGTGACGGCCTATCCGTGGCTAAGAATCCTCTGGGATAATCACTATTTTTAATAGAGGGGAACTCAAATCCCAGATTCCTCAAAGCCACAAGGTCCTGGTGTGCTCTAAGGGTATAATTATAGTAGATGCAGATAAGTGATGGTGGGGGTAGCAGTAGCCTGATTGCGCCGGATGAGATAACTCGAATCATACACTCAAAACTCATTAGCCAAGAAAACACATGTCATGGAAAAAAAAACATCATTCATTCAAAGCATGTATTGGAGCATTAATAAAGTATTAAATAAACAGCTCATTTGGTTTGTTTGTTTGAACCATGAGGATAGGTGATCTCTGGCCAAGGAGTTGGGAGTGCAAGAGATGAGGAGCCATGATCGGAAGGATTCATGCGTGCATAGCCAGGATCTGCTTACCATGTGCAATACCATCGGTAAAAGATTTTGGAAATTTGAAAGTATTTGAATTTTATGAGTTTGAATGTATTTGAATTTTATGGTATTTTGAAAATATTTGGATTTTTTGTGGTTTTGGAAATATTTGGATTTTGTTGGTTATGGAAATATTTTTTTTTTTTTTGTTGGTTTTGGAATGTTTTGGAATTTTTATTGGTTTTGGAAATTTTGGATTTTGTTGGTTTTGAAAATGTTTTGGAATTTTTTGTGGTTTTGAAAATATTTGAATTTTTTGTGATTTTGGAAAATATCTGGATTTTTTTGTTTCGGAAATATTTGGATTTTTTATGATTTTGGAAATATTCATATTTTTTGTTGGTTTTGGTTTTATATTCATCTTTTTTGTTGATTTTAAAACATTGTCATGCCATGGTGGTATTAAGGTTATGAGAACTGACTGGCGAAGGGTCCTTGTTACCTCCTGTGTCATTAAAGAATGCCCGGAGTAGGGCGTGCATTTTAACGTGGCACCCACAGGCTAATTGCTTTTGGCTGACGGTGCCACCATCAAAGTCACGCCTGAATAGGCGATTGAGTCTGGTAGGGAGAAGGGAAGAAATTTTGGAGATAAGCTTGGTGTGGGCGTTTGAAGAGTTGGGTTTGGATTCCTTCCTTGGCACAACCGTCAGAAGGTTCAGTCCTATTAATCATTGGGGCTTTTGAGTGATGACCAATTGATTATAGGGACATGTGTATGACCGGGTCCATTTGGATCTCCGCGGGGACTTTGCCACTCTTTGCCATGGCCTATTATCATTGATTTGTTTTTTATTTTTGCATGCATACGACTGAGTCCTTTGGATCTCCGCGGGGACTTTGCCACTCTTGACATGCATTGGACTTTATTTTGATTGGTCATTTGATTCTTGCCCATGTTTAAGACATCTTCTTATGACAGAGTGCTTTGGGTTGGTTGCCTTGCCTAGACTACCTATAACCCATACTTCGGCTGAATGAGGGGAGAAACAAACATTTGTGCCATTCAGGCGTGGCTGTGATGGTGACGGTGTCTACCGGGAGTAATCGGATTAGGGTGGTGCCGTGATGTGTGTGAAGTGTCCATACTAAGGGAAAACTTTAATGATCCACGAGGGAATTTTGGACTCCTGGCACGGAATTCTCATAGCAGGAGTGATGCGATGGCACGACAATGTTGAAATATTCATCTTTTTATGGATTTTTGAAATTTTGACACTGCTAAAATATAGTAAGACTTTGGAAGATAAAGGAGGACGAATGCCCTGCGTTGGGGCGAGACTCAGAGGTCTACAAGAATTTACATTTTTTGTTTAGAATTAAAATGACGAGTGGGGGCTAAAACCTCGAAAACAGTGCGAGAAGGGTCGGAGGACCTTCTTGAAAATGGAGAGGAGGAAATGGAGGAAAGACTTTGGAGACTCCGGCGGGGCCGGAGGGGTTGGAGGAGAAGGAGGGCGCGATGCCCTGAAAGAGAAGAATCCGGATGGGCCGGAGGAGAGAAGAGAAAAAGTGGGCCACGAGGGGCCGAAAAGGAGGGTGCGCAGCATGGGGTGCAAGATGGAGATGTGCCACGTGGGGCACAGGAAGGAGATGTGCCACGTGGGGCATGAAATGGAGGTGTGTCGCGTGGGGCACAGAAAGGAAATGTGCCATGTGGGGCACGAGAAGGAAAAGTGCCACATGGGGCACAGAGAGGAGTGCAAAATGGGGCGTAATGCCCATCATAAGAAATGAGATTATACCAAAGATGAAAGTAAAATGCTTCCCGTGGGGAGGGAATATGGAGAACCCACGGGAAGGTGCTAAGCATCAAAAAAGAGGATTGAAAAGAAGGGGGGGTGAAGGTCCCCTGGCCTTTTGCCTTGTTCGGCGTTTTGATTTCCACTTGGGGGCAGATGTTTTGACCCTCAAGTATTTCCTCACATATTTTGCCCAGCGGGCAGATGGTCTTGCTCTTCTCCTCTGAATAGAATGGCTCTCAATGATTGGGGGATTGTTGATTTCTGTCAGAGTTTCAAACGACAGTGGCAACTCCCTTGGAATGTAGTTTAAAGAAAGGGTGGGGAGTTCCACTGGGGGAGTTGGAAGCAACGATAAGGGGGTCGTGCCCAAAGATTGTATAGTGTTTGATATGGAAAGGGGCACGACCCCTTGAATAATAGACTGTGCAAAGGATTTGGCGTTGGCGTGCGTAAGCACAATATGAGAAGCTGACCCCTTCACTAGAGCGGGAAGGTTCACAACAATTGTGTGAGGGGTCATGAGAGCTGGGAGGGAGAGATTCCCTATGAGTATCTTGAAATAACGCCGGCCAGCAACTGGAATGATCGGCATTAATCTAGAAGGCCTCTTGACGACCATGATTGGAGGGGAGGACTCTCGCTCGATAAATATACCCAGTATAGAAACAATGACCGGCATGCGAGGGATGTAATCATGAATCTTGAAAAGCATACCCGGTCACGGGGCCTCCTTCTTCTACTGACGCTTGCTCCTCATTTGGATGCACCTGCTTCGTTGGATGGGGGTGGATGCGGATGTAGTGGAAGGCTGTATGGCCAGTGGAGGCGTGACGGAAGGTTGCATGGCCGGTGGAGGCGTAATGGGTGTGATAGCAAGGGGTTGCTCAGGTTCGGTTGCCAATGGTGTTGGCGGTGTGGGAGGTGTGATGATCGGCTTAATGGTGGATGTAATGGTTGATTTAATGATGGAGGGTTCGATGATAGTGGATGGCATTGTGGGAGGGTTAGGTAAATGGCATACGAACATGACCTGGGAAGGCTCATCGTTGTAGCACCAAGTGGTTTCCTGGATGGGTTCGGCATTGGCAACTTCAGCCCGAGCAAAAGGCTGTGGTGGAGGTGGAGGTTGTTGGGGTTGTTGTGGTGGAGGCATGGGAGCTGGCATGGGTGCCGGAGCAGGCGCAACGTAGGGCGCAGGAACTTCTTCATAAAAATTAGGGGCGTCGTAGGGCCAGTTGGAGGTTGCTGAGTCCGAGGAGGACGAATCAGTGGACGCCTGGCTGGCGACATGCCATAGTGATGGGTAGTTGTGGAGGTGCATATGGGGCGGATGTTGTATGTTGGTGAGGTGGATGGTGGATGGCGTCCACTGATCTGTTCTCTCTCGATTTAATTTGATCAAAAGATCTATGATCGGGAAGTCCATTAGACGGGCTTGGATGTAATGTCCCCACTCGTAGAGCTCTTCCATCGTTTCGATTTGGTTCATGGCCAAGATGTGCCTAAACCTCAGAGTAGAGTTAAAAATGATTATTTGATTTGCTCTGACTCCGAGAGCACATGCTGCATTCTGGTGGCCATTGACCTCCAACAGCCAGCAAATTGCACAAAGACCTCGTTGGCCCCCATCTTCTCGAATGCTAGATCCGTGACAGAGAGAAAAGGGCTGACGCCGTCTTTGTACCTCCGAAGGAATTTCTTATGAAGGGGCGGAAGTCTCCTGCCTCACTTGGTTCTAGGGAGTAGAACCATTCGAGCACAGGGCCGTCAAGAGATTTTCTGAATAAATATGCCGAAGTAACAGGGTCACGTTGCCAACGAGAAGACTCGTAGAGGAATTCCTTGACATGAATGTAGGGATTCCCTGTGCCATTGTACAGTCAGTACGACGGCATCTTCGAAGGATGAATGTAAATTTTTGGGAGAGCCAGCATGGCGGCGACGGGGTTACCCTTGGAATTTGAAAGCTTATTTTTGTTCCTCCAGATTGTTCAATTTCTGGAGAAGAGCATTCTGGAGTGGAGTGGGTTGCCGCTAGGCATGTGAGGGAGTACATGGGGGTGGTCTTGAATTAATGGGCCTTCCCAAAGGACGGTTTGTACGAACCGGGGCACGAGAGTGCAAATGGCTAGGGTGCCGGGGTGATGAAGAATGTACAGGGGTATGTGGCGAAGTCGCCGGAATGTACAAAGGCGGGTGCCTGGGAGAAGGAGAGGGAGGAGGAGTCACAGGAGGAGTCACACCCTCAACCAAAGATTGTATCAGATTAAGTTGTTGAGGTGTGAGCTGATCAATGGCATGCAGGACATGCTGAACAGTGGAATATGGTGGGGGACAGGCTCTTGCCGGGTTTTAATTGGAGTGAGGTATGGAGGGACATCAGATAGGCTAGTGCGCGGTGTACGCACATAACTGTAGGAAGTGGAAGGTTGACCCTCACGGTGGTGAAATGGACGGACATCGGATTGAAAGGATGGAGAACTGACATAATCCTCATAGTCCTCATAATAAGAATCATCATGATAGTATGGGTCCATTTTTTAACAAAGCAATAAGCAGTCCAACAGGTTGAACAGAAGTTAAACAATCAATATGGTTCGAACAAGTTGTAATGCTTAACGCTTGTTTTTAGGAGTTTCACAATTAATTAATTGATTGAAATTATCGTGTCACTCCAAATGAGATCCTAGTTGGGTAGAGTATGGAACTTCGGGTACAACTACGAATCACCTCTCACCATGCAATAGGATAGCTAACCCGGTCAACGGAGTGGTACCGCCAACTCGGTTCGCCGTGAGGGAATCCACAGGGTACAGAGTCTTGCGGGATTCCGGGAGAAGGTTCGCTAGTCCAAAGGGACAGAATGCCCATTGGAGAGCTAGACTTCATCGGAAGGAGGTCCTCCGACCAATGAAAAAATGCCCTGCATGCACAGTTTATAACAAAAATGGCAGAAGGGGCGCGTTTCTGTCAGCACTGTGAAAATTGCGTCCGGCACAGCGGCCGCGAATCACAAATCGCGTCCAGTCACCTGGACGCGGAACTGAGTGCCCACAGAAGGCTGTCAGCTCCGCGCCTGGTCCCTGTGGACGGTCTGCTGGCAGAAACGCGTCGGCCTCTGCCGCCACGATAGAAAACAGTGACGCGCCGGCCTGAGCCGCCGCGACACGAAGGAGAGACGCGTTCGGGTAGCCGGCCGCGTTCTCAGCACAGAATCGCGTCCGCTGTATTGGACGCGATTCAAACGGCAACCCGAGGACAGCAAAAAAAGCAGAAATGGCAGGAAAGATGTAAGGAAAATAAATGAAATTAAACACACATCATGCTTATACAATGTAAAAACAAATATAAAAGAAGAGTGCCACGTGGGGCACGGAGGAGGGGGTAATCAAACGGGAAGACGCAAAAGAGGTCCCACCGTGATCGCCAATTGTAGATACCGTTTTCCGCTCCCTTTTTGGGGGGGCGAAATAACAGGCTACAAAGAGGGGGTGAATACGTGAGTGTGTAGTATGTGAGAGTGTGGGTGTGTGGATATGGAGTGGAAAAGACAATAAATAAAGAAAATGTGATCGCCAGGTGCACGTGGGCACCGAAGGGAGATGCACGCGCGAGGGGTGCGAGGTGGAAGAAGTGATCACGGGCGTACCTTTTTGGAAGCGGGAGATTGTGCGGAAGTGGTGGGCCTCTCTTCCTCTATGAACACGGCGGCCGCGGTAGAGGGCGTTTCCTCGTTGATTACCCTTGCAAAAAAGACAGATAAAAGTAAAGAAAGGGGATTAGCCACGTGTAGTATCAAATCTTAAAAATAAAGAATAAATGAAATAAAGACATGGAGGTGTACTTACCGGATGGTGGCTTTTAAACCCCTAAAATGTAGGTGTGTGTATGCATGCATGTGTGTCTGTGTTAAAAAAGAGAAGAGTATAACGGGGCCACGTGGGGCCAGAGGAGATGAAATAAAAGGTGAAAGAGAGAAAGGGGAAGGGGGGTGCTTCCCCAAATGTGAGTGGCGCGGTGCCGATGTCGATTGGACAGACGGAGGAAGACGCTCCGCCTCGCGTGTGGAATGGAAGCAGACGACGGCGCCGGACTCTGAGGAAGAAGAATGGATCGACGTGGAATATCTCGGAGTTGAGGCGAGAATCCAGCAGGGCTTCGCCGCTCTGAATGGCCCCCCTCTGAAATAATACCCTCGGGGTCTATTTATAGGCAACAGAATCTTGAATCATGTCCAAACATGAAGCCATGATTATGAATTGAATCGCGTCTGGGCGGCAGGCCGCGATTTAGAAGTCAAATTGATGGGACATGCGCATGGGGAATTGTTGCACCGTCATGTCTCTGAATCGCGTCCAGGCAGGCCGCCGCGACTTAAATCGCGTCCGCCTCATCCACCGCGATTCAGACTTGCATGGTTTTTGAGGCAATCGGTCATAAATGTTCACATTTGCTTCTGAATCACGTCCACTGACACGGACGTGATTACATGATTTTCTCATGATTGCACGACGTGACAACCTTAGGTGCGACGACTTCACAGGCGTAGCCTTTTTGACTTTGAATCGCGTCGGGCGGCAGGACGTAATTATATTAAAATATGTGCTCATAAAGCGTCTGCTGAAGCTGTCGTAACAAGGATCCTGAATCGCGTTCACATCTCCGGACGCATTTCAATGTGCTTGCCAAAAAAGCGGCCACAGTAACGGACGCGAATTAAAGAATTGTTTAGCGACGGAATCGCGTCCACATCTCCGAACGCCTTTCAATGTGCTTCCCAGAAAAGTGGCTACAGTAATGGGCGCAAATCAAAGAATTGTTTGACTGATTCTGTTTAGCGATGGATATTTTGTGGTCGCTAATCCGTCGCTGAATGGCGACAGATTAGCGACGGACATTTTGATAGTCGCTATTCCGTCGCTGAGTCCCTATCACCGCGACTAGCCTCCCTTGGGGAAGCACCCGAAAAGGAAGTGGATGAGATCCAAAAAGATGGGGAAAACACTCTTGCGAGGTAAAAAGAGGGTCATTTGTGGCGTTACGATGCAATATGAAATTTGCCCGCGGAGGAGCCAAATTCGCGTGTCTACAGGCACCGGACCGGAAATCTCCGAATGCGATCATTTACCGACCGGGTCGAAGTGCCGATTCTGAATTGAGGCCTCGCAGGCAGTTCCGACCACTGGGCGAATAAATATCTGCGTCCGACCGGAGGGTACGGTAGTCGTGTACTGGTACGCACGCTCCGGAGGGGGGGGGATTTGGGCCCATAACAGAATTTCGCGAAACCAGTGCGCTGTTGACGGTCTCAGAGTGCCGATTCCGAATTGTGGTAACATAAGCGATTCCGATACCCGTGCGAAAAGTTATGCCCAATTCTTTTGCTGAAGAAGTGGGAATAAACCAGAGGGGTGACTATATCGGCGATGTCCGGGCACCCATATCCATGACCTGGGGAGGAGATCTCGCGTCGAGTTGAACACGACTTCCGATCACTGTGACTGGGCGGCTCCTCGTGTGTGCTCCGCCAGCGATTCAGGCAATCGAGGGAGTTGCTACTGCCAAAATACCGTAGAATAGGGGAGATCGTCGGCTAGAATCGTAATTTCAGAGTGCGAAACGAAGGTTTTTCGACCCCGAAATGACGTTTTATTGCCTAAAGTCGATAAAGGGGGTCCAACGCCTCTGAGTGCCGATTCCGAATTGGGGTCTTATAAGCGATTCCGATAACCGAGCGAAAAGTTATGCCTATTTGAGCGAAGCGGTGTCCGTATGCGATCGCATCGGCAGCCTGCGACGGCGCTCCTGGAGAGGAATTTGGGCGCCGGACCGGAAATCTCCGAAAGCGACCATTACCGACTGGGTCAAAGTGCCGATTCTGAATTGGGGCCTCGCGGGCGGTTCCGACCCTTGGGCGAATAAATATCCGCGTCCGACCGGAGGGTAGGGCAATCAGTGTACTAGTACACACGCTCTGGGGGGAATTTTGGCCTCGGAATAGAATTCCGCGAAACCAGCGTGTTGTCAACCGTCTCGGAGTGCCGATTCCGAATTGTGGTAACATAAGCAATTCCGATGCCCGTGCGGAAAGTTATGTCCAATTCTTTCGCTGAAGGGGTGGGAATAAACCGGAGGGGGTGACTATATCGGCGATGTTCGGGCACCATATCCACAACCTGCGGAGGAGATCTCGCGTCGAGTTGAACACGACTTCCGATCACCATGATTGGGCTGCTCCGCGTGTGGGCTCCGCCAGCAATTCGCGTAATCGAGGGAGTCGCTACTGCCAAAAAACCATGGAATAGGGGAGATCGTCGACTAGAATCATAATTTCGGTGGGTGAAACGAAGGTTTTTCGACCATGAAGCGACGTCTTATCGCTTGAAGCAATAATGGGGCGTCGAGCGTCTCTGAGTTCCGATTCCGAATGGGGTCTTATAAGCGATTCCGATAACCGAGCGAAAAGTTATGCCCG
Source organism: Colocasia esculenta (assembly GCA_014218235.1). Lineage (NCBI taxonomy): Eukaryota > Viridiplantae > Streptophyta > Magnoliopsida > Alismatales > Araceae > Colocasia > Colocasia esculenta. The sequence goes on along the minus strand of JACBKR010001287.1, from coordinate 23,906 downwards.
TTTGAGCGAAGCGATATTTGTATGCGATCGCATCGGAAGCCAGCGACTACGCTCCCGAAGAAGAATTTGGGCACCGGACTGAAAATCTCCGAATGCGACCATTTACCGACCGGGTCGAAGTGCCGATTTTGAATTGAGGCCTCGCGGGCAGTTCCGACCCTCGGGCGAATAAATATCCGCATCCGACCGGAGGGTACGACAGTCGGTGTACTAGTACACACGCTCCGGGGGGGGAATTTTGGCTCCGAAATAGAATTCCACGAAACCTGCGCCTTGTCGACTGTCTCGGAGTGCCGATTCCGAATTGTGATATCATAAGCGATTCCGATGCCCGTGCGGAAAGTTATGCCCAATTCTTTCGCTGAAGGGGTGGGAATAAACGGAGGGGGTGACTATATCGGCAATATTCGGGCACCTATATCCACGACCTGCGGAGGAGATCTCGTGTCGAGTTGAACACGACTTCCGATCGCTATGATTGGGCGGCTCCGCGTGTGGGCTCCGCCAGCGATTCGCGTAATCGAGGGAGTCGCGACTGCCAAAAAACCATGGAATAGGGGAGATCGTCGGCTAGAATCGTAATTTCGGAGTGCGAAACGAAGGTTTTTCGACCCCTGGTGAATAAATATCCGCGTCTGACCGGAGGGTACGACAGTCGGTGTACTAGTACACACGCTCGGGAGGGAATTTTGGCCCCAGAACGGAATTCCGCGAAACCAGCGCACTGTCGACCGTCTCGGAGTGCGGATTCCGAATTGTGGTAACATAAGCGATTCCGATGCCCAGGCGGAAAGTTATGCCCAATTCTTTCGCTGAAGGGGTGGGAATAAACTGGAGGGGGTGACTATATCAGCGATGTTCGGACACCCATATCCACGACCTGGGGAGGAGATCTCGGGTCGAGTTGAACACGACTTCCGATCGCTGTGACTGGGCGGCTCCGCGTGTGGGCTCCACCAGCGATTCGTGTAATCGAGGGAGTCGCTACTGCCAAAAAACCTTGGAATAGGAAAGATCGTCAGCTAGAATTGCAATTTCGGACTGTGAAACGAAGGTTTTCGACCCCGAAATGACGTCTTATCGCCTAGAGCAATAAGGTGGTGTCCAGCCCCTCTGAGTGCCGATTCCGAATTGGGGTCTTATAAGCGATTCTGATAAACGAGCAAAAAGTTATCCCCATTTGAGCGAAGCAGTGTCCGTATGCGATCGCATCGGAAGCCTGCGACTGCGCTCCCGGAGAGGAATTTGGGCGCAGGACCAGAAATCTCCGAATGCGAGCATTACCGACCGGGTTGAAGTGCCGATTCTGAATTGGGGCCTCGCGGGGGGTTCCGATCCCCGGGCGAATAAATATCCGCGTCCGACTGGAGGGTACGACAGTCGGTGTACTAGTACACACGCTCCAGGGGGGGTGGAATTTTGGTCCCGGAACGGAATTCCTCGAAACCAGTGCGCTGTCGACCGTCTCGGAGTGCCGATTCTGAATTATGGTATCATAAGCGATTCTGATGTTCGTGCGGAAAGTTATGTCCAATTCTTTCGCTGAAGGGGTGGGAATAAACCGGAGGGGGTGATTATATCGGCGATGTTCGGGCACCCATATCAATGACCTGGGGAGGAGATCTCGCGTCGAGTTGAACATGACTTCCGATCGCTATGATTGGGCAGCTCCGCGTGTGGGCACCGCCAGCGATTCACGTAATCGAGGGAGTCGCTCCTGCCAAAAAACCATGGAATAGGGGAGATCATCGGCTAGAATCATAATTTCAGAGTGCGAAACGAAGGTTTTTCTACCCCGAAATAACGTCTTATCGCTTGGCGGAATAAGGGGGCGTCGAGTGCCTCTGAGTGCCGATTCCGAGTTGGGGTCTTATAAGCGATTCCGATAACCGAGCGAAAAGTTATGCCCGTTTGAGATAAGCGATGTCTGTATGCGTTCTCATCGGAAGCCAGCGACTGCGCTCCCGGAGAAGAATTTGGGCGCCGGACCGGAAATCTCCGAATGCGACCATTTACATACAGGGTCGAAGTGCCGATTCTGAATTAGGACCTCACGGGCGGTTCCGACCCTCGGGCAAATAAATATCCGCATCCGACCGGAGGGTACGACAGTCGGTGTACTAGTACACACGCTCCGGGGGGGAATTTTGGCCCCGAATGGAATTTCGCGAAACCAGCGCACTGTCGACCGTCTCAGAGTGCGATTCCGAATTGTGGTAACATAACGATTCCGATGCCCGTGCGGAATGATATGCCCAATTCTTTCGCTGAAGGGGTGGGAATAAACGGAGGGGGTGACTATATCGGCGATGTTCGGGCACCCATATCCACGACCTGCGGAGGAGATCTCGTCGAGTTGAACACGACTTCCGATCACTGTGACTGGGCGGCTTCGCGTGTGGGCTCCGCCAGCGATTCGAGTAATCGAGGGAGTCGCTACTGCCAAAAAACCTTGGAATAGGTGAGATCGTTGTCTAGGATCGCAATTTCGGAGTGCGAAACGAAGGTTTTCGACACCGAAATGACGTCTTATCACATGCGGCAAAAAGGGGGAGTCGAGTGCCCCTGAGTGCCAATTCGAATTGGGGTCTTATAAGCAATTCCGATAACCTAGCGAAAAGTTATGCCCGTTTGAGCGAAGCGGTGTCCGTATGCGATCGCATCGGAAGCCAGCGACTGCGCTCCCGGAGAAGAATTTGGGCACCGGACCAAAAATCTCCGAATGCGACCATTTACTGACCGGGTCGAAGTGCCGATTCTGAATTGGGTCCTCGCGGGCGGTTCCGACCCCGGGCGAATAAATATCCGCGTCCGACCGGAGGGTACGACAGTCGGTGTACTAGTACACACGTCCGAGGGGGGAATATTGGCCCGGAACGGAATTCCGCAAAACCAATGCACTGTCGACCGTCTTCGAGAGCCGATTCCGAATTGTCGTAACATAAGCGATTCCGATGCCCGTGCGGAAAGTTATGCCCAATTCTTTCGCTGAAGGGGTGGAATAAACCGAGGGGGTGACTATATCGACGATGTTCGGGCAACCATATCCATGACCTGGGGAGGAGATCTCGTGTCGAGTTGAACATGACTTCCGATTACTGTGACAGGGCGGCTCCGCGTGTGTGCTCCGCCAGCGATTCGCGTAATCGAGGGAGTCGCTACTGCCAAAAAACGATGGAATAGGGAGATCATCGGCTAAAATCGCAATTTCGGAGTGCGAAATGAAGGTTTTTCGACCACGAAACTACGTCTTATCGCCTGAGCTATAAGGGGCATCGAGCGCCTCTGAGTGTTGATTCCGAATTGGGGTCTTATAAGCTATTCCGATAACCGAGCGAAAAGTTATGTCCGTTTGAGCGAAGCGGTGTCCGTATGCGATCGCATCGGCAGCCTGCGACTGCACTCCCAGAGAGGAATTTGGGCACCGGACCAGAAATCTCCGAATGCGACCATTTACCGACCGGGTGGAAGTGCCGATTCTGAATTGGGGCCTCGCGGGCGGTTCCGTCCTTCGGACTAATAAATATCCGCGTCTGACCGGAGGGTACGGCAGTCGGTGTACTAGTACACACGCTCCAGGGGGGGATTTTGCCCCGAAATGGAATTCTGCGAAACTAGAGCGCTGTCGACCGTCTCGGAGTGCCGATTCTAAATTGTGGTAACATAAGCAATTCCGATGCCCGTGCGGAAAGTTATGCCCAATTCTTTCGCTGAAGGGGTGGGAATAAACCGGAGGGGGTGACTATATCATCGATGTTCGGGCACCCATATCCACGACCTGGGGAGGAGATCTCGGGTCGAGTGGAACACGACTTCCGATCGTTGTGACTGGGTGGCTCCGCGTGAGGGCTCCGCCAGCGATTCGCGTAATCGAGGGAGTCGCTACTGCCAAAAAAACCATAGAATAGGTGAGATCGTTGTCTAGGATCGCAATTTCGGAGTGCGAAACGAAGGTTTTTCGACACCGAAATGACATCTTATCACATGAGGCAATAAGGGGGAGTCGGCACCCCTGAGTGCCAATTTCTAATTGGGGTCTTATAAGCGATTCCGATAAGTGAGCGAAAAGTTATGCCCGTTTGAGCGAAGCGGTGTCCGTATGCGATCGCATCAGCCGCCTGCGACTGCGCTCCCGGAGAGAAATTTGTGCGCCGGACTAGAAATCTCCGAATGCGAACATTTGCCGACCGGGTCGAAGTGCCGATTCTGAATTGGGGCCTCGCGGGCGGTTCGGACCCCGGGCGAATAAATATCCACGTCCGACCGGAGGGTACGACAGTCGGTGTACTAGTACACACGCTCCGGGGGAGATTTTGGCCCCAGAATGGAATTCCGTGAAACCAACACGCTGTCCACCGTCTCGGATTGCCGATTCCGAATTGTGGTAACATAAGCGATTCCGATGCCCGTGTGAAAAGTTATGCCCAATTCTTTCGCTGAAGGGGTGGGAATAAACTGGCGGGGTGACTATATCGGCGATGTTCGGGCACCCATATCGACGACCTGGGGAGGGATCTCGCGTCGAGTTCAACACGACTTCCGATCGCTGTGACTGGGCGGCTCCACATATGGGCTCTGCCAGCGATTCGCGTAATCGAGGGAGTCGCTACTACACACGCTCTGGGGGCGATTTTGGTCCCGGAACGAAATTCCGCAAAACCAGCGCCCTGTCGACCGTCTCGGAGTGCCGATTCTGAATTGTGGTCACATAAGAGATTCCGATGCCCGTGGGGAAAGTTATGCCCAATTCTTTCGCTGAAGGGGTGGGAATAAACTGGAGGGGTGACTATATCGGCGATGTTCAGGCACCCATATTCACGACCTGGGGAGGAGATCTCGCGTCGAGTTGAACACGACTTCCGATCGTTGTGACTGGCTGGCTCCGCGTGTGGGCTCTGACAGTGATTCTTGTAATCGAGGGAGTCGCTGCTGCCAAAAAACCTTGGAATAGGGGAGATCGTCTGCTAGAATCGCAATTTTGGAGTGCAAAATGAAGGTTTTTTACCCCGAAACGACGTCTTATCGCATGAGGCAATAAGGCGACGTCGAGCGCCTCTGAGTGCCGATTCCGAATTGGGGTCTTATAAGCGATTCCGAACTGAGCGAAAAGTTATGCCCGTTTGAGTGAAGGGGTGTCCGTATGCGATCGCATCGGTAGCCCACGACCGCGCTCCCAGAGAGGAATTTGGGCGACAGACCGGAAATCTCCGAATGTGACCTTTTACCGACCTGATCAAAGTGCCGATTCTGAATTGGGGCCTCGCGGGTATTTCCGACCCTCGGGCGAATAAATATCCGCGTCCGACCGGAAGGTACGGCAGTCGGTACTAGTACACATGCTCCGAGGGCGAATTTTCGCCCCGGAACGGAATTCCGCGAAACTAGCGCTCTTTCGACCGTCTCGGAGTGGCGATTCCGAATTGTGGTCACATAAGCGATTCTGATGCCCGTTCGGAAAGTTATGCCCAATTCTTTCGCTGAAGGGGTGGGAATAAACCGGAGGGGTGACTATATCGGCGATATTCGGGCACCCATAACCACGACCTGGGGAGGAGATCTCGCGTCGAGTTGAACACAACTTCCGATCGCTGTGACTAGGCTGCTCCACATGTGGGCTCTGACAGCGATTCGCGTAATTGAGGGAGTCGCTACTACACACGCTCCGGGGTCAAATTTTGGCCCCGGAACAGAATTCCGCGAAACCAGCGCCCTGTCGACCGTCTCGGAGTGCCGATTCCGAATTGTGGTCACATAAGCGACTCCGATGCCCGTGCGGAAAGTTATTCCCAATTCTTTCGCTGAACGGGTGGGAATAAACTGGAGGGGTGACTATATCGGCGATGTTCGGGCACCTATATCCATGACATGGGGAGGAGATCTCGCGTCGAGTTGAACACGACTTCCAATCGCTGTGACTGAGCGGCTCCACATGTGGGCTCTGCCAGCGATTCGCATAATCGAGGGAGTCGCTACTACACACGCTCTGGGGGCGAATTATGGTCCCGGAACGGAATTCCGCAAAACCAGCGCTCTGTCGACCGTCTCAGAGTGCCGATTCTGAATTGTGGTCACATAAGTGATTCCGATGCCCGTGTGGAAAGTTATGCCCAATTCTTTCGCTGAAGGGGTGGGAGTAAACCGGAGGGGGTGACTATATCGTTGATGTTCGGGCACCCATATCCACGACCTGGGGAGGAGATCTCACGTCGAGTTGAACATGACTTCCGATCACTGTGACTGGGCGGCTCCGCGTGTGGTCTCCGCCAGCGATTCGCGTATCGAGGGAGTCGCTACTGCCAAAAAACCTTGGAATAGGGGAGATCGTCCGCTAGAATCGTAATTTCAGAGTGCGAAATGAAGGTTTTTCGACTCTGAACTGACATCTTGTCACCTGAGGTAATAAGGGGGCGTCGAGCGCCTCTGAGTGCCGATCCGAATTGGGGTCTTATAAGCGATTCCGATAAGCGAGCGAAAAGTTATGCCCGTTTGAGCGAAGGGGTGTCTGTATGCGATCGCATCGGCAGCCCACGACCGTGCCCGGAGAGGAATTGGGCGCCGGACCGGAAATCTCGAATGCGACTTTTACCGACCGGGTCATAGTGTCGATTTCGATTTGGGGCCTCGCGGGCGTTTTCGACCCCCGGGCGAATAAATATCCGCGTCCGACCGGAGCGTATGGCAGTCGGTGTCCTAGTACACACGCTCTGGGGGAGAATTTTGGCCCCGGAACGGAATTCCGCGAAACTAGCGCTCTGTCGACCGTCTCAGAGTGGCGATTCCGAATTGTGGTCACTAAGCGATCCGATGCCGTTCGGAATGTATGCCCAATTCTTCATTGAAGGTGTGGGAATAAAACGGAGGGGGTGACTATCGACGATGTTCGGGCCCATATCCACGACCTGGGGAGGAGATCTCGCCTCAAGTTGAACACGACTTCGATGGCTGTGACTGTGGGGTTCCGCGTGTGGGCTCCGCCAGTGATTCGCGTAATTGAGGGAGTCGCTACTGCCAAACAACCTTGGAATAGGGTAGATCGACGCTAGAATAACAATTTCGGAGTGCGAAACAAAGGTTTTTAACCCCAAAACGTCATCCTATCGCCTGACGCAAATGGGGGCATCGAGCGCCTCTGAGTGCCGATTCCGAATTGGGGGGTTATAAGCGATTTCAATAACCGAGCGAAATGTTATGCCTGTTTGAGCGAAGGGTGTCCGGATGCAATCGCATCGGCAGCACCGTGACCGCGGTCCCGGAGAGGAATTTGGGTGCCGGACCGGAAATCTCCGAATGCGACCTTTTACCGACCGGGTCGAAGTTTCGATTCTGAATTGGGGCCTCGAGGGCGGTTCCGACCCCCGGGTGAATAAATATCCACGTCCGACCCGAGGGTACGGTAGTCGGTGTACTAGTACACACACTCCGGGGGGGAATTTTGGCCCCAGAACGAAATCCGTGAAACCAGCGCACTGTCGACCGTCTCAAAGTACCGATTCCGAATTGTGGTAACATAGGCGAATCCGATGCCCGTACGAAAGTAATGCCCAATTCTTTCGCTGAGGGGGTGGGAATAAACCGGAGGGGGTGACTATATCGGCGATGTTCGGCACCCATATCCACGACTTCCGATCACTGTGACTGGGCGGCTCCGCGTGTGGGCACCGCCAGCGATTCTCGTAATCGAGGGAGTCGCTACTTGCCAAAAAACCTTGGAATATGGGAGATCGTTGTCTAGGATCGCAATTTCGGAGTGCGAAATGAAAGTTTTTTCTACACCGCGAAATGACGTCTTATCGCCTGAGGCAATAAGGGGGATCGGGCGCCCCTGAGTGCCAATTTCGAATTGGGGTCTTATAAGCGATTCCGATAAGTGAGCGAAAAGTTATGCCCGTTTGAGCGAAGGGGTGTCCGTATGCGATCGCATCGGCAGCCCGCAACCGCGCTCCCGAGAGGAATTTGGGCGCCGGACTGGAAATCTCCGAATGCGACCTTTTACGACCGTGTCGAAGTGCCAATTCTGAATTGGGGCCTCGCGGGCGGTTCTGACGTCCGGGCGAATAAATATCCGTCCGACCCCGGAGGGTACGGCAGTCGGTGCACTAGTACACACGCTCCGGGGTCGAATTTTGGCCTCGAAATGGAATTCTGCGAAACCAGCACTCTGTTGACAGTATCGGAGTGCCGATCACAAATTGTGGTCACATAAGCGAGTCTGATGCCCGTGCGGAAAGTTATGTCCAATTCTTTCGCTGAAGGGGTGGGAATAAACCGGAGGGGGTGACTATATCGGCGATGTTCGGACACCCATATCTACGACCTGGGGAGGAGATCTCTCGTCGAGTTGATCACGACTTCCGATCGCTGTGACTGGTTCGGCTCCGCTGTGGTATCCGCCAGTGATTCGCGTAATCGAGGGAGTCACTACTGCCAAAAAACCTGGGGATATCGTCCGTTAGAATCGCAATTTCAGAGTGCGAAACGAATGTTTTTCGACCCCGAAATGACGTCTTATCGCTTGTCACAAAAAGGGGGCGTCAAGCGCCTCTGAGTGCCGATTCCGAATTGGGGTCTTATAGGCGATTCCGATAACCGAGCAAAAGGTTATGCCCGTTTGAGCGAAGGGAAGTCCATATGCGATCGCATCGGTAGCCTGCGACCGCGCTCCCGGTGAGGAATTTGAGCGTCGGACCGGAAATCTCTGAATGTGACCATTCCGACCGACCGGGTCGAAGCGCCGATTCTGAATTGGGGCCTCACGGGTGGTTCCGACCACCGGGCGAATAAATATCTGGGTTCGACCCGAGGGTACGGTAGTCGGTGTACTAGTACACACGCTCCGGAGGCGAATTTTGGCCCCAAACGGAGATCTGCGAAACCAGCGCTCTGTTGACCGTCTCAGAGTGCCGATTCCGAATTGTGGTCACATAAGCGATTCTGATGATCGTGCGGAAAGTTATGCTAATTCTTTCACTGAAAGTGTGGGAATAAACCGAGGGGTGAATATATCGGCGATGTTCGGGCACCCATATCTACGACCTGGGGAGGAGATCTCGCGTTGAGTTGAACACGACTTCCGATCGCTGTGACTGGGCGGCTCCGCCTGTGGGATCCGCCAGTGATTCGCGTAATCGAGGGAGTCACTACTGCCAAAAAACCTTGGAATAGGAAAGATCGTCCGCCTGATCGCAATTTCGGAGTACGAAACGAAGGTTTTGTGACCCGAAACGACGTCTTATCGCCTAAGCGATAAGGGTCGTCGAGCGCCTTTGAGTGCCGATTCCGAATTGGTTTTCGGGATATAGCGATTCGATAACCGAGCTAAAAGTTATGTCCGTTTGAGCGAAGGGGTCGTATGCGATCGCATCGGCAGCCGCGGACCGCGCTCCCAGAGAGGAATTTGGGCGACGGAACGGAAATCTCCGAATGCGACCTTTTACCGACCGGGTCGAAGTGCCGATCTGAAATGCGGCCTCGCTGGCGATTCCGACATCCGGGCAAATAAATATCCGCGTCCGACCGGAGGGTACAGCAGTCGGGTGTACTAGTACAAACGCTCTGGGGGGGCGAATTTTGGACCCGGAACGGAATTCTGGTGAAACCAACGCCCTGTCGACTGTCTCGGAGTGCCGATTTCGAATTGTGGTCACAAAAGCGATTCCGATGCCCGATGCAAGAAAATTATGCCCAATTCTTTCGCTGAAGAGGTGGGAATAAAAATGGAGGGGGTGACTATATCGGCGATGTTCGGGCACCCATATCACGACCGGGGGAGGAGATCTTCTCGTCAAGTTGAAACACAACTTTCGATCGCTGTGACTGGGCGGCTCGCGTGTGGGCTCCGCCAGCAATTCGTGATCGAGGGAGTCGCTACTGCCAAAAAACCTTGGAATAGGGGACATCGTCTGCTAGAATCGCAATTTCGGAGTGCGAAACGAAGGTTTTTCGACCCCCGAAACGACGTCATATCGCCTGAGGCAAAAAGGGGAGTCGAGGCCTCTGAGTGCCATTCCGAATTGGGGTCTTATAAGCGATTCTGAAACCGAGCGAAAAGTTATGCCCGTTGAGCGAAGGGAAGTCCGTATGCGATCGCATCGGCAGCCCGCGAGTGCGCTCCCGGAGAGGAATTTGTGCACCGGACCGGAAATCTCCGAATGCGACCATTTACCGACCGGGTCGAAGTGCTGATTCTGAATTGGGGACTCGCGGGCGGTTCCGACTGCTGGGCGAATAAATATCTGCATTCGACCAGAGGGTACGGCAGTCGGTGTAATAATACACACGCTCCGGGGCGAATTTTTGCCCCTTAACGAATTCCTGCGAAACCAGCGCTCTGTTGACCATCTCGGAGTGCCGATTCCGAATTGTGGTCACATAAGCGATTCTGATGCCCGTGCGGAAACTTATGTCCAATTCTTCGCTGAAGGGGTGGGAATAAACCAGAGGGGGTGACTATATCAGCGATGTTCGGGCACCCATATCTATGACCTGGGGAGGAGATCTCGCGTCGAGTTGAAAATGACTTCCTATTGCTGTGACTTGCGGCTCGGCTTGTGGGAGCCGCCAGTGATACGCGTATCGAGGGAGTCGCTACTGCCAAAAACCTTTGAATAGGGGAGATCGTCCGCTATAATCCAATTTCGAAGTACGAAAGAAGGTTTTTTAACCCCAAAACGACGTCTTATCGCCTGTTGCAATAATTGGGCGTCGAGCGCCTCTGAGTGCCGATTCCGAATTGGGGTCTTATAAGCGATTCCGATAACCGAGCGAAAAGTTATGCCTATTGAGCGAAGGGGTGTCCATATGCGATCGCATCGGCAGCCCGCGACCGCGCTCCCAGAGAGGAATTTGGGCGACGGACCGGAAATCTCCGAATGCAACCTTTTACCGACCAGGTCGAAGTGCCGATTCTGAATTGGGGCCTCGCCGGTGGTTCTGACCTCCGGGCGAATAAATATTCGTGTCCGACCGGAGGTACGGCAGTCGGTGTACTTGTACACTCGCTCTGGGGGAGAATTTTGGACCCGAAATGGATTCTGGGAAACGAACGCCTTGTCAACCGTCTCGGAGTGCCGATTCCGAATTGTGGTCAAATAAGCGATTCTGATGCCCGTGCGAAATGTTATGCCAATTCTTTCGCTGAAGGGGTGGGAATAAACTGGAGGGGTGACTATATCGGCGATGTTCGGACACCCATATCCATGACCTGGAAAGGAGATCTCGCGCGAGTTGAACATGACTTTTGATCGCTGTGACTGGGCAGCTCCGGTGTGTCCTCCACCAGCGATTCGTGTAATCGAGGGAGTCGCTACTGCCAAAAAACCTTGGAATAGGGGAGATCGTCTGCTAGAATCGCAATTTCGGAGTGCGAAATGAAGGTTTTTCGACCCCGAAACGACGCCTTATCGCCCAGGCAATAAGGGGCGTCGAGCGTCTCTGAATGCCAATTCCGAATTGGGGTCTTATAAGCATTCCGATAACCGAGCGAAAAGTTATGCCCGTTTGAGCGAAGGGGTGTCCATGGCGATCGCATCGGCAGCCCGCGAGTGCCCTCCCCTGAGAGGAATTTGGGCGCCGGACCGGAAATCTCCGAATGCGACCTTTTACCCGACCGGTCGAAGTGTCGATTCTGAATTGGGGCCTCGCGGAGGTACGACAGTTGGTGTACTAGTACACACGCTCTTGAGGCAAATTTTGGCCCCGAAACGGAATTCTGCGAAACCAACGCTCTGTCTACCGTCTCGGAGTGCCGATTCCGAATTGTGGTCACATAAGCGATTCCGATGCCCGTGCGGAAAGTTATGCCCAATTCTTTCGCTGAAGGGGTGGGAATAAACTGGAGGGGGTGACTATATCGGCGATGTTCGGGCACGCATATCCACGACCTGGGGAGGAGATCTCGCGTCGAGTTGAATACGACTTCCGATCGCTGTGACTAGGTGGCTCCGCATGTGGAATCGGCACTTCTACCCGGTCGGTAAAAGGTCGCACTCGTAGATTTCTAGTCCGGCACCCAAATTCCTCTCCTGGAGCGCAGTCGCGGGCTGTCGATGCGATTGCATACGGACACCCCTTCGCTCAAAACGTGTATATCTTTTCGCTCGGTTATGGAATCGCTTATAAGACCCAATTCGGAATCGACACTCAGAGACGCTCGATGCCCCGTTATTGCGACAGGCGATAAGATGTCGTTTCGGGGTCAAAAAACATTTGTTTCGTACTCCGAATTGCGATTATAGCGGACGATCTCCCCTATTCCAAGGTTTTTTGGCAGTAGAGACTCCCTCGATTACGCAAATCACTGGTGGATCCCACAGCGGAGCTGCCCAGTCACAACGATCGGAAGTCGTGTTCAACTCGACGTGAGATCTCCTCCCGGTCGTAGATATGCGTGCCTGAACATCGCCGATATAGTCACCCTCTCCGGTTTATTCCCCCCCCCCTTCAGCGAAGAATTGGGCATAACTTTCCGCACGGGCATCAGAATCGCTTATGTAACCACAATTCGGAATCGGCACTTCGAGACGGTCAACAGAGCGCTGGTTTGCAGAATTCTGTTCGGGGCCAAATTCACCCCTGGAACGTGTGTACTAGTACAACCGACTGCCGTACCCTCTCGACCTGAAATGACATCTTATCGCCTGAGGCAAAGGGGCGTCGAGCGCCTCTGAGTGCCGATTCCGAATTGGGGCCTTATAAGCGATTCCGATAACCGAGCGAAAAGTTATGCCCGTTTGAGCGAAGGGGTGTCCGTATGCGATCGCATCGGCAGCCCGCGACCGCGCTTCCGTAGAGGAATTTGGGCGCCAGACCGAAAATCTCCAAATGCGACCTTTTTACCGACCGAGTCGAAGTGCCGATTCTGAATTGGGGGACTCGCGGGCGGTTCCGACCCCCGGGCGAATAAATATCCACGTCCGACCGGAGGATACGGCAGTCGGTGTACTAGTACACACGCTTATTTTGGCCCCGGAACAGAATTCCGCAAAACCAACGCTTTGTCGACCATCTCGGAGTGCCGATTCTAAATTGTGGTCACTTAAGCGATTCCGATGCCCGTGCGGAAAGTTATGCCCAATTCTTTCGATGAAGCGGTGGGAATAAACCGGAGGGGGGAACTATATCGGCGATGTTCGGGCACCCATATCCACGACCTGGGGAGGAGATCTCGCATCGAGTTGAACACAACTTCCAATTGCTGTGACTGGGCGGCTCCGCATGTGGGCTCTGCCAGCGATTCGTGTAATCGAGGGAGTCACTACTGCCAAAAAACCTTGGAATAAGGGAGATCGGCAGCTAGAATCGCAATTTCAGAGCGCGAAACGAAGGTTTTTCTTCCCCGAAATGGTGTTCTATTGCCTTTGGCAAAAAGGTGTCGTCGAGCGCCTCTGAGTACCGATTCCGAATTGGGGTCTTATAAGCGATTCCGAGAACCGAGCGAAAAGTTGTGCCCGTTTGAGCGAAGGGGTGTCCGTATGCGATCGCATCGGCAGCCCGCGACCACGCTTCCGTAGAGGAAATGGGCGCCAGACCGGAAATCTCCGAATGCGACCTCCTTTACCGACCGGGTCGAAGTGCCGATTCTGAATTGGGGCCTTGCGGGCTGTTTCGTGCCCTGGGCGAATAAATATCCACGTCCGACGGAGGGTACGGCAGTCGGTGTACTAGTACAAACGCTTCGGGGGCAAATTTTGGCCCCGGAACAGAATTCCGCAAAACCAATGCTCTGTCGACCTATCGGAGTGCCGATTCCGAATTGTGGTCTCGGAAAGTTATGCCCAATTCTTTCGCTGAAGGGGTGGGAATAAACCGGAGGGTGTGACTATATCGGTGAGTTCGGGAACCCATATCCACGAACTGGGGAGGAGATCTCGTGTCGAGTTGACACAACTTCCGATCGCTGTGGACTGGGCGGCTCCGCATGTAGGCTCCGCCAGCGATTGTGTAATCGAGGGAGTCGCTACTGCCAAAAAACATGGAATAGGGGAGATCGTCCTCTAGAATCGCAATTTCGGAGTGCGAAACGAAGATTTTTCGACCCCTAACGACGTCTTATCGTCTGAGGCAAAAATGGGGCATCGAGCGCCTCTGAGTGCCAATCCGAATGGGGTCTTTTAAGCGATTCTGATAACCGAGCGAAAGTTATGCGCCGTTTGAGCGAAGGGAAGTCCGTATGCGATCGCATCGGCAGCCCGCGACCGCGCTCCGGAGAGGAATTTTGGCGCCAGACCGGAAATCTCCGAATGCGACCATTACCGACCGGGTCGAAGTGCGATTCTGAATGGAGGCCTCGCGGGCGGTTCTGACCACCGGGCGAATAAATATCTACGTTCGACAGAGGGTACGGTAGTCGGTGTGTACTAGTACACACGTTCCGAGGGGGCGAATTTTGGCCCCGAAATAGAATTTTGCGAAACCAGCGCTCTGTTGACCGTCTCGAAGTGCGATTCCGAATTGTGGTCACATAAGCGATTCTGATGCCACGTGCGAAAGTTATGCCCAATTCTTTCGCTGAGGGGTGGGAATAAACCGGAGGGGGTGACTATATCGGTGATGTTCGGGAACCCATATCCACGACCTGGGGAGGAGATCTTCGTGTCGAGTTGAACACAACTTCCGATCGCTGTGACTGGGCGGCTCCGCATGTAGGCTCCGCCAGCGATTCGTGTAATCGAGGGAGTCGCTACTGCCAAAAAACCATGGAAAGGGGAGATCCTCCTCTAGAATCGCAATTTCGGAGTGCGAAACGAAGATTTTTCGACCTAAACGACGTCTTATCGTCTGAGGCAAAAATGGGGCATCGAGCGCCTCTGAGTGCCAATTCCGAATTGGGGTCTTTTAAGCGATTCTGATAACCGAGCGAAAAGTTATGCCCGTTTGAGCGAAGGGAAGTCCGTATGCGATCGCATCGGCAGCCCGCGACCGCGCTCCGGAGAGGATTTTGGCGCCAGACCGGAAATCTCGAATGCGACCATTACCGACCGGGTCGAAGTGCCGATTCTGAATGAGGCCTCGGGCGGTTCTGACCACCGGGCGAATAAATATCTACGTTCGACGAGAGGGTACGGTAGTCGGTTGTACTAGTACACCGTTCCGAGGGCGAATTTTGGCCCCGAAATAGAATTTTGCGAAACCAGCGCTCTGTTGACCGTCTCGAAGTGCCGATTCCGAATTGTGGTCACATAAGCGATTCTGATGCCCGTGCGGAAAGTTATGCCCAATTCTTTCGCTGAAGGTGGGAATAAACCGAGAGGGGGTGACTATATCGACGATGTTCGGGCACCCATATCTACGACCTGGGGAGGAGATCTCGCGTCAAGTTGAACACGACTTCTGATCGCTATGACTGGGCGGCTCCGCCAGTGATTCGCGTAATCGAGGGAGTCTCTACTGCTAAAAAACCTTGGAATAGAGAGATCGTCCGCTATAATCACAATTTCAGAGTACGAAACAAAGGTTTTTTGACCCCGAAACGACGTCTTATCGCCTGTTGCAATATGGGGGCGTCAAGCGTCTCTGAGTGTCGATTCCGAATTGGGGTCTTATAAGCGATTCCGATAACACGCGAAAAGTTAGTTATTCCGTTGAGCAAAAGGGGTGTCGTATGCAATCGCATCGGCAACCCGCGACCGTGCTCCGGAGAGGAATTTGGGCGCCGGACCGGAAATCTCCGAATGCGACCTTTTATCGACTGGGTCGAAGTGCCGATTCTGAATTGGGGCCTCGCGTGCGATTCTGACACCTGGCGAATAAATATCCACGTCCGACGGAGGGTACGGCAGTCGGTGTACTAGTACACACGCTTCGGGGGTGAATTTCGCGTGTGAAAAGAATTCCGCAAAACCAACGCTCTCTCGACCGTCTCGGAGTGCCGATTCCGAATTGTGGTCACATAAGCGATTCCGATGCCCGTGGGGAAAGGTATGCCCAATTCTTTCGCTGAAGGGGTGGGATAAAACCGGAGGGGGTGACTATACCGGCGATGTTCTGGCACCCATTTCCACGACCTGGGGTGGAGATCTCGCATCGAGTTGAACACAACTTCCGATCGCTGTGTCTGGACGGCTCCGCATGTGGGCTCCGCCAGCGATTCGTGTAATCGAGGGAGTCGCTACTGCGAAAAAACCGTGGAATAGGGGAGATCGTCCGCTAGAATCTCAATTTCGGAGTGCGAAATGAAGGTTTTTCGACCCCCAAATGACGTCTTATCACCTTAGTCAAAAAGGGGGTGTCGAGCGCTCTGAGAGCCGATGCCGAATTGGGGTCTTATAAGCGATTCGAGAACGGAGCGAAATGTTATGCCCGTTTGAGCGAAGGGAAGTCCGTATGCGATAGCATCGGTAGCCCGCGACTGCACTCCCGGAGAGGAATTGGGGCGCGGACGGAAATCTCCGAATGCGACCTTTCACCGACCGGTCGAAGTGCCGATTGTGAATTGGGGCCTCGCGGGCGGTTTCGACTGTCGGGCGAATAAATATCTGCGTCCGACCGGAGGGTACGGCAGTCGGTGTACTAGTACCCACGCTCCGGGGGTCAATTTGGCCCCGAAACGGAATTCTGCGAAACTAGCGCTCTGTTGACAGTCTCGGAGTGCCGATTCCGAATTGTGGTCACATAAGCGATTCTGATGCCCGTGCGGAAAGTTATGTCCAATTCTTTCGCTGAAGGGGTCGGAATAAACCGGAGGGGGTGACTATATCGGCGATGTTCGGGCACCCATATCCACGGACTGGGGAGGAGATCTCTATCGAGTTGAACACTACTTCGATCGCTGACTGGGCGGCTCCGCATGTGGGCTCCGCCAGTGATTCACGTAATCGAGGGAGTCGCAACTGCTAAAAAAACCTTGGAATAGGGAGATCGTCCTCTAGAATCAATTTTGGAGTGTGCGAAACGAAGGTTTTTCGACCCTGAAACGGCATCTTATCGCCTGAGGCAATAAGGGGTCGTCGAGCTCCTCTGAGTGCTGATTTCGAATTGGGGTCTTATAAGCGATTCTGATAACCGAGGGAAAAGTTATGCCCGTTTGAGCGAAGGGGTGTCCGTATGACGCATCGCATCGGCAGCCCGCGACCGCGCTCCAGAGAGGAATTTGGGAGCCGGACTTGAAATCTCCGAATGCGACCTTTTATCGAACGGGTCGAAGGGCGATTCTGAATTTGGGCCTCGCGGGCGGTTTCGACCCCCGGGCGAATAAATATCCACGTCTGACCGGAGGGTACGGCAGTCGGTGTACTAGTACACACGCTTCGGGGGCGAATTTTGGCCCCAGAATGGAATTCCGCAAAACCAATGCTCTGTCGACCATCTCGGAGTACCGATTCCGAATTGTGGTCACATAAGCGATTCCGATGCCCGTGCGGAAAGTTATGGCCAATTCTTTCGCTGAAGGGGTGGGAATAAACCGGAGGGGATGACTATATCGGCGATGTTCGGGCACCCATATCCACGACCTGGGGAGGAGATCTCGCATCAAGTTGAACACAACTTCCGATCGCTGTGACTGGGCGGCTCCGCATGTGGGCTCCGCTAGCGATTCGTGTAATCGAGGGAGTTGCTACTGCCAAGAAACCTTGTAATAGAGGAGATCGTTCTCTAGAATCGCAATTTTGAACGTGAAATGAAGGTTCTTCGACCCCGAAACGGCGTCTTATTGCCTAAGGCAATAAGGGGCGTCGAGCGCCTCTGAGTGCCGATTCCAAATTGGGGTCTTATAAGCGATTCCGATAACCGAGCGAAAAGTTATCCCCGTTTGAGCGAAGGGAAGTCCATATGCGATCGCATCGGTAGCCCGCGACCGCACTCCCGGAGAGGAATTTGGGCGCTGGACAGGAAATCTCCGAATGTGACCTTTTACCGACCGGGTCGAAGTGCCGATTGTGAATTGCGGCCTCGCGGGCGATTCCGACTGTCGGGCGAATAAATATCTACGTCCAACCGTAGGGTACGACAGTCGGTGTACTAGTACACACGCTCCGGGGGAGTGAATTTTGGCCCCAAAACGGAATTCTGCGAAACCAGCGCTCTGTTGACAGTCTCGGAGTGTCGATTCCGAATTGTGGTCACATAAGCGATTCTGATGCCCGTGCGGAAAGTTATGTCCAATTCTTTCGCTGAATGGGTGGGAATAAACCGGAGGGGGTGACTATATCGGAGATGTTCGGGCACCCATATCTACGACCTGGGGAGGAGATCTCTCGTCGAGTTGAACACGACTTCCGATCGCTGTGACTGGGCGGCTCCGCATGTGGGATCTGCCAGTGATTCGCGTAATCGAGGGAGTCGCAACTGCCAAAAAACCATGGAGTAGGGGAGATCGTCTGCTAGAATCGCAATTTCGGAGTGCGAAACAATGGGTTTTTGACCCCGAAACGACGTCTTAACACATGAGGCCATAAAGGGGCATCGAGCGCCTCTGAGTGCCGATTCTAAATTGGGGTCTTATAAGCGATTCTGATAACCGAGCGAAAAGTTTTGCCCGTTTGAACGAAGGGGTGTCCGTATGCGATCGCATCGGCAGCCCGCGATCGCGCTCCCGGAGAGGAATTTGGGCGCCAGACCGGAAATCTCCGAATGCGACCTTTTACCGACCGGGTCGAAGTGCCGATTCTGAATTAGGGCCTCGCGGGCGGTTCCGACCCTCGGACGAATAAATATCCGTGTCAGACCGGAGGGTACGCCAGTCGGTGTACCAGTACCAACGCTCCGGAGGTGAATTTTGGCCCCGGAAAGGAATTCCGCGAAACCAACGCTCTGTCGACTGTCTCGGAGTGCCGATTCTGAATTTTGGTCACATAAACAATTCCTTTGCCCGTGCAGATAGTTATGCCCAATTCTTTCGCTGAAGGGGTGGGAATAAACCGGAGGGGGTGACTATATCGGCGATGTTCGAGCACCCATATCCACGACCTGGGGAGGAGATCTCGTGTCGCGTTGAACACGACTTCCGATCGCTGTGACTGGGCGGCTCCTCGTGTGGGCTCCGCCAGCGATTCGTGTAATCGAGGGAGTCGCTACTGCCAAAAAACCTTGGAATAGGGGAGATCGTCCGCTAGAATCACAATTTCGGAGTGCGAAACGAAGGTTTTTTGACCCCGAAACGACGTCTTATCATCTGAGGCAAAAGGGGGCGTCGAGCGCCGCTGAGTGCCAATTCCGAATTGGTGTCTTATAAGCGATTCTGATAACCGAGAGAAAAGTTATGTCCGTTTGAGCGAAGGGAAGTCCGTATGCGATTGCATCGGCAGCCCTCGACCGCGCTCCCGGAGAGGAAGTTTGGTGCCGGACCGGAAATCTCCAAATGCGACCATTTACCGACCGGGTCGAAGTGCCGATTCTGAATTGGGGCCTCGCGGGCAGTTCCGACCCCCGTGCGAATAAATATCTACGTCCAACCGTAGGGTACGACAGTCGGTGTACTAGTAGACACGTTCCGGGGGCGAATTTTGGCCCCGAAACGGAATTCCGCAAAACCAATGCTCTGTCGACCGCCTCGGAGTGCCGATTCCGAATTGTGGTCACATAAGGGATTCCGATGCCCGTGCGGAATGTTATACCCATTCTTTCGCTGAAGGGGTGGGAATAACCGGAGGGGGTGACTATATCGGCGATGTTTGGGCACCCATATCCACGACCTGGGGAGGAGATCTCGCGTCGAGTTGAAACAACTTCCGATCGTTGTGACTGGGCGGCTCCGCATGTGGGCTCCACCAGCGATTCGTGTAATCGAGGGAGTTGCTACTGCCAAAAAACCTTAGAATAGGGGAGATCGTCTGCAAGAATCGCAATTTCGGACCGTTGAAACGAAGGTTTTCAAACTTCGAAACGGCGTCTTATGCCTTGGGCAATAAGGGGGCGTCGAGCGCCTCTGAGTGCCGATTCAGATTGGGGTCTTATAAGCGATTCCGATAACCGAGCGAAAAGTTATGCCCATTTGAGCGAAGGGGTGTCTGTATGCAATTGCATCGGCAGCCCGCGACCGCGTTCCCGGAGAGGAACTTGGGCGGCGGACTGGAAATCTCCTAATGCGACCTTTTACCTACTGGGTCGAAGTGCCGATTCTGAATGGGGACTCGCGGGCTGTTCCGACCCCCGGGCGAATAAATATCCGCGTCCGACCGGAGGGGACGGCAGTCGGTGTACTAGTACACACACTCTGGCGGCGAATTTTGGCCCCGGAACGGAATTCCGGGAAACCAACGCTCTATCGACCATCTCAGAGTGCCGATTCTGAATTGTGGTCACATAAGCGATTCTGATGCCGTGCGGAAAGTTATGCCCAATTCGTTCGCTGAAGGGGTGGAATAAACCGGAGGGGGTGACTATATCGGCGAAGTTCGGGCACCCATATATACGACCTGGGGAGGAGATCGCGCGTCGAGTTGAACACGACTTCCGATCCCTGTGACTGGGCGGCTCCGCGTGTGGGATCCGCCAATGATTCGCGTAATCGAGGGAGTCGTTACTGCCAAAAAACCTTGGAATAGGGGAGATCGTCCGCTATAATCACAATTTCAGAGTACGAAACGAAGCTTTTTTACCCCGAAATGACGTCTTATCACCTAATGCAATATGGGGTCGTCGAGCGCCTCTGAGTGCCAATTCCGAATTAGGGTCTTATAAGCGATTCCGATAACCGAGCGAAAAGTTATGCCCGTTTGAGCGAAGGGGTGTCCATATGCGATCGCATCGGCAGCCCGCGACCGCGCTCCTAGAGACGAATTTGGGCGACGGACCGGAAATCTCCGAATGCGACCTTTTACCGACCGGGTCGAAGTGCTGATTCTGAATTGGGGCCTCGCGGGCAGTTCCGACCCCCGGGCGAATAAATATCCGCGTCCGACCAGAGGGTACGGCAGTCGGTGTACTAGT
Organism: Colocasia esculenta; assembly: GCA_014218235.1. Taxonomy (NCBI): domain Eukaryota; kingdom Viridiplantae; phylum Streptophyta; class Magnoliopsida; order Alismatales; family Araceae; genus Colocasia; species Colocasia esculenta. The sequence continues at coordinate 3,041 of JACBKR010001287.1, read as the reverse complement.
ACACACGCTCGGACGTGAATTTTGCCCCGGAAAGGAATTCCGCGAAACCAACGCGCTGTCGACTGTCTCGGAGTGCCGATTCCGAATTGTAGTCACATAAGCGATTCTGATGCCCGTGCGGAAAATTATGCCCAATTCTTTCACTGAAGAGGTGGGAATAAACCGGGGGGGTGACTACATCGGCGATGTTCGGTCACCCATATCCACGACCATGGGAGGAGATCTCTCGTCGAGTTGAACACACTTCCGATCGTTGTGACTGGGCGGCTCCGCATGTGGGCTCCGCCAACGATTCGTGTTATCGAGGGAGTCGCTACTGCCAAAAAACCATGGAATAGGGGAGATCGTTCGCTAGAATCACAATTTCGGAGTGCGAAACGAAGGTTTTTTGACCCCAAAATGACGTCATATCGCCTGACGTCGAGCGCCTCTGAGTGCCAATTCCGAATTGGGGTCTTATAAGCGATTCTGATAACCGAGCGAAAAGTTATGCCCGTTTGAGCGAAGGGAAGTCCGTATGCGATCGCATCGGCAGCCCGCGACCGCGCTCCCAGAGAGGAATTGTGCGTCGGACCGGAAATCTCCGAATGCGACCATTTTCCGACCGGGTCGAAGTGCCGATTCTAAATTGGGGCCTCGCGGGTGGTTCCGACTGTCGGGCGATAAATATCTGCGTTCGACCGGAGGGTACGGCAGTCGGTGTACTAGTACACACGCTCCGGGGGTGAATTTTGGCCCCGAAACGGAATTCTGCAAAACCAGCGCTCTATTGACCGTCTCGGAGTGCCGATTCCGAATTGTGGTCACATAAGCGATTCTGATGCCCGTGCTGAATGTTATGTCCAATTCTTTCGCTGAAGGGGTGGGAATAAACCAGAGGGGGTGACTATATCGGCGATGTTTGGGCACCCATATCTATGACCTGGGGAGGAGATCTCGCGTCGAGTTGAAAACGACTTCTAATCGCTGTGACTTGGCGGCTCCGCCTGTGGGATCCTCCAGTGATTCGCGTAATCGAGGGAGTCGCTACTGCCAAAAAACCTTTGAATAGGGGAGATCGTCCGCTATAATCGCAATTTCAGAGTATGAAACGAAGGTTTTTGACCCCGAAACGACGTCTTATCGCCTGTTGCAATAAGTGGTCGTCGAGCGCCTATGAGTGCCGATTCCGAATTGGGGTCTTATAAGCGATTCGATAACGAGCGAAAAGTTATGCCCGTTTGAGCGAAGGGGTGTCCATATGCGATCGCATCGGTAGCCCGCGATCGCGCTCCCAGAGAGGAATTTGGGCGACGGACCGGAAATCTCCGACCGGTCGAGGTGCCGATTCTGAATTGGGGCCTCGCGGGCGGTTCCGACCCCCGGGCGAATAAATATCCACGTCTGACCGGAGGGTACGGCAGTCGGTGTACTAGTATACACGCTCCGGGGCGAATTTTGGCCCCAAAACGGAATTCCGTGAAACCAGCGCTCTGTCGACCATCTCGGAGTACCGATTCTGAATTGTGGTCACATAAGCGATTCCGATGCCCGTGCGGAAAGTTATGCCCAATTCTTTCGCTGAAGGGGTGGGAATAAACCGGAGGGGTTTACTATCGGCGATGTTCAGGCACCCATATCCATGACCTGGGGAGGAGATCTCGCATCGAGTTGAACACGACTTCCGATCGCTGTGACTAGGCAGCTCTGCATGTGGGCTCCGCCAGTGATTCGTGTAATCGAGGGAGTCCCTACTGCCAAAAAACCTTGGAATAGGGGAGATCGTCCGCTAGAATCGCAATTTTAGAGTTCGAAACGATGGTTTTTCGACCCCAAAACGACATCTTATCGCCTTAGGCAACAAGGAGGCATCGAGCGCCTCTAAGTGCCAATTCTGAATTGGGGTCTTATAAGCGATTCCGAAAACCGTGCGAATAGTTTTGCCCGTTTGAGCGAAGGGGTGTCGGTATGCGATCGCATCGGCAGCCCACGACCGCGCTCCCGGAGAGGAATTTGGGTGCCGGACCGAAAATCTCCGAATGTGACCTTTTACCAACCGGGTCGAAGTGCCGATTCTGAATTAGGGCCTCGCGGGCTGTTCCGACCCCGGGGCGAATAAATATCCGCGTCCGACCGGAGGGTACGGCAGTCGGTGTACTAGTATACACGCTCCGGGGGTGAATTTTGGCCCCATAAGGAATTCCGTGAAACCAGCGCTCTGTCTACCGTCTCAGAGTACCGATTCCGAATTGTGATCACATAAGCGATTCCGATGCCCGTGCGGAAAGTTATGCCAAATTCTTCTGTTGAAGGAGTGGGAATAAACCGGAGGGGGTGACTATATCGGCGATGTTCGAGCACCCATATCCACGACCTGGGGAGGAGATCTCGCGTCGAGTTGAACACGACTTCCGATCGCTGTGACTGGGCGGCTCCGCGGGTGGGCTCCGCCAGCAATTCGTGTAATCGAGGGAGTCGCTACTGCCAAAAAACCTTGGAATAGGGGAGATCGTTCGCTACTATCACAATTTAGGAGTGCGAAACGAAGGTTTTCGACCCCAAAACGACGTCTTATCGCCTGAGTGAAAAAGGCGGCATCGAGCGCCTCTGAGTGCCAATTCTGAATTTGGGTCTTATAAGCGATTCTGATAACCGAGCGAAACGTTATGCCCGTTTGAGCGAAGGTAGTCCGTATGTGATCGCATCGGCAGCCTGTGACTGCGCTCCCGGAGAGGAATTGGGCGCCCGACTGGAAATCTCCGAATGTGACCATTTGCCAACCGAGTCGAAGTGCCGATTCTGAATTGGGGCCTCGCGGGCGGTTCTGACCGCCGGGCGAATAAATATCCGCGTTCGACCGGAGGGTACAACAGTCGGTGTACTAGTACACACTCTTCGGGGGCGAATTTTGGCCCCGGAACGGAATTCCCCGAAACCAGCGTCCCGAAGACCGTCTCGGAGTGCCGATTCCAAATTGTGGTCACATAAGCGATTCCGATGCCCGTGCTGAAAGATATGCCCAATCTTTCGCTGAAGGGGTGCGAATAAACCAGAGGGGGTGA
>JACBKR010001286.1:0-44340 GCA_014218235.1 Colocasia esculenta | reverse complement strand
GGTAGTTGCGCAAAACATGAGGTAAAACAGGTTGACGTCAACAGATCCTGCCGCCAATACCATGCAGACGTCCACCGAGTGGACGCAGGACATAATAATGTCCAGGAGGCTTTCCGTCAACGAGGTAGTCAGCGGCAATCGATGCTGTGTCTACATGGCATCCGAGGCAAGTCAAATTAAATTTTAAAAACTGGCTTATTGGGGACATAGAACCATGAGGGGATGGGCCAAATCCCCTCGCGTCTACAAGAGGGTTTTTTTTTTGGCGAGGGGAAACCGCGGCGGCGGCGAGCCGTCCGACGACCCCCCCTGGCGCCGGCGCCGGCGTCGATGATGGCTGGCCGGCCGCCCCCTCCCCTCCTCCTTCTCTCCTCCCTGCATTGCAGAGGAAAGTATCGGGAGGAAGAAGAAGGGGGGGCGTAGTGCGCCCAGATCCGGGTGGGATTGGGCGGCACACTGCGCCAGGGCAATGGCGGGGGTGCTCTGTGGCGCATTGCACTGGCAGACTCCATTATTGGCCCGTTTGACCTCCGTTTTGGGCCATTTTTACGCCGTTTTCACGACGTTTCTTGTGCGTTGTCGCTCGGCCGTGTTGGTGGACCGGCCCGGGGTTGCCGGCGTTTTGTCGAGCCGTGTGGTGGTCGGGCCCACCCGAGTCGGCTCTGATGGGCTGGTAGTGCTGTGACAGTCAACCAGGGACAGTCGTGCAGGGTTTTCGGCACCGTCGGGGGTGTTCCAAGGGCTAACCGACTGTCTGGGGTAGTAATTTATATTTTTGAGTCGTCGCCCGAGTTCCTCGAGTTCTGGGCCAACCGAGCCATTTGGACCGTTTGGCCGGACAGTCGTGCTGGGGTTTCCAGCGCCTGTTGGGTGAGTTCCGAGGGCCGAACGACTGTCGAGTGGTATTATTAGCTTTTCGTGGTTAACGTCAATAGGGACTTAGAGGATACATTTCCGCATCGAGTTTTGGTTCCGTGCTCGTGACGCTTGTGCTGACTCCCTAGCACTGCACATTATAGTCTTTCGCCCAGTGTTGCGACACTTGAGGGCTTGTCCCAACGCACGGTGCGCGTTTGGGTTGTTACCGTTCCTTGGGACCCCCATCCTCGTGGGCCCGTTGAGGGTGGTCTCGAGCCACGAGTGCGTCCGTCGAGCGTTTCTCTGGACGAAGGGGAAAACGGTGTTGGACAGTAGCGTTGAGTCGTTTGTTGAGCTCACTTAGTTGGGGGTATGCGAAGTTTGGAGTGTCGCGATGCGGGCCAGCTAGTCCGTCCTCACACCTCGCCTTACATGGTTCCGGAGCGGTGGTGGGAGACAGGAGTGGACCGTAGTACGGCCAGACTACGGCTTGTGGTGTGTTTGTCCACGCATCTCACTCCGACGGGAGGGGAGACCTGGACTTGTGGTCGAGCGGTAAGACGCCGGTGGGCGCACCTGCACGATAGTAGAGGCTGTGTGTTGTATAGACGAGGGTTTAACGTCTGCTTGTGCAGTTTTGTGGCGTGCTTGGAGCATGTTTGTCGAGGTTGAGACTGTGCTTTGTTGTGCCGTGTTGGCGGTACTTGTCGACTTGAGTACTTTCCATTTATTTATTTCAATACTTGCTCAGTTGTGTTATTATTTTATTATATCTCCTGCTTAGTTAGTTGTCTTGTTGCTTGAGTTACCACCACCCTTCACTTGGTGTAGTTACTTGTTTACTTTAGTAGCACTGCTCTTCCTGCCTAGTTTAGCTGTTTTGTCTTGTTTTCGCTGTCGAACCGGTGAGGGGTTGGGTTCCCTGCTGGGCTTCGTTGCGAAGCTCATTCCTCCCTACTTCCTTCTAGGTTTGAGCTCGAGGGAGCGTGCTCGTGTTCGGACGGTCTGCGTTGTGCCGCTTGTGGTCAGCAGTGCTAGCAGTGGTTAGTATTTCCTTTTGGTAGTTGATATTATCTGGGACATGGTATATATTATTTCTTCCGCTGTTGTATTTCTTTATTTGTTTAGCTATTGTAACTTGTTGTATATCTCACTAGACATATTTAAACCCTTCGGGTCTTCGGATCCGTGGGTGGCGGTCCAAGGGTCGGGTACTTGGAGGGTTCCGGGTATCAGATTCTTGGGTCGTTACAGTTGGTATCAGAGCAATGTCTTCTGAGATTTACAATAGGTTAATGGCTATGGCAATCCCAGAAAATAGTTCAAGTGCCTTACTGGCACCGTTTGTGGTGTGTTGGTTTTATGTTTGTGCCTTGATCATGTTTTACAGGTAGGTTGTGGTTCAACAATATTCTAGTGGGAGTTGTAGAAAGGTTGTTGTTGTTGCAGTGTCACGTGCGTGGTGTGTGACCGCTGGTTGGCTAGTGCTGGTGGTGCTGTTGATGATGGAGTGCTGGTGGAGGTCTTCCTTGTGAGGAGGACAGTTGCAGACAAGTCAGGTGCGGTGCTCTTGGTCGTCGTCGGCTACGCCTTCGGTTGCATGTGTTTTCGCTGTGGCTGAGAGAGTCTTTTGCGGTGTGGCTTTCACTGGTGCAGGCCTGTTGTCTGCGGGTCCGGTGGAAGGTGCCCTTATTTTCCTAGTTGTGCTTGCTCTGGCTTTGTTTGTGCAGTGGTTGCTTGGCGTGTTGCCTCACTTTTAGGTGAGTTGGGGTGCCTGTGTTCGCTAGGTCGGCATTGTTCTCCGGACTTAGCAGTTGCTCTGTGTGTGCTTGTAATGTCGTTGGTTATGTGTTGTGTCACTTGTTGTTTGCTTGGGGGATTTGTGCTATTGGTCGTGAGTTCTAGTGGGTGTTCCCATAGCTCTTCCTGCTTGTTCTAGTAGGGGTTTCTCCCATAACTGCTTCATGCTCGTTTCTGTTTTGTTGCCCTCAGGGGTTGAGGTTCATTGTTGGTTGGCTTTGTGTTCTGGTGAGGGTTTCTCCCAGGACTGTTCTGTGTATGTTCTAGTTGTTGTCGTGCTACCTCAGGGTTGAGGTGTGTGTGGTCGGCTGGTGCATTCTGGTGGGTTCTCCAGAACGGGTGCTGGTCGTTCTGGTAGAGGTTTCCCCAAGACTATCTTGTATTGCTTCTGCTTGCTGTTGTTCTCTCTCTGAAGGTCTGTATGGATGGTTGTTTGGGTTTTTATTCGGTGGAGTTTTCCTTGGACGACTCTCTGTCATTCTTGGTGGAGGTCCTTTCCATGGCTTCCTTGTGTTTGTCTTGCTTGTTGCTGCTCTCTCTCTCTGTAGAGATGAGTGTTCTTTGTTGCTGGTTGGACTGTCGGTGTTATAGTCTCCTTGGGCATTGTCGGTCAAGGTGCGATACCTTTGACTATGTGTCTGGTTGCTGCGTCGGCTAGCTTGCCTTGTGGTTTGTTTCCAATTTTCTCAACTTCTTTGGTGGGACTGCCTGTGTCCCCATGGCTCATATGGTTCTGCTTCGTTTTCCTGTGCCCAACGTGCTCTCGCACTTGGTGATGTGGTGTGTGTCGTGGCCATGTGGTTGGCGGTACTTCTTGTGGAGGTGCTGGTTTTGTGCTTCGGTCCCTTATCTTTGCGTGCGGAAGAGGTCTGTTGTGCATTTTGTCCTTTGTTTTTGTAGGCTGCTCAGGGTGGTGGTGTTCTACTTTTGTGCATTGGCACTATGGTGCGGGCTGTTGTAGCCTTCTTGGTGAAGGTCTTTTACCTCGAGTTGTTTTAGGGTTGAGTGGGTTGCTCCCCTCGTGTCGTCATTTCCGTTTGGCACTGTAGGTTGGTGAACCTACTGGTCTGCTGCATTTTTTTTTTTTTTGGTCAGGGTTTTTGGTGTTACTTGACTGGTCAATGGGGACAATGGGTTTCTATGTGATCAGTGCTAGGTAACCCCAGTTCTCTCGCCTAGCTTGCTCATATTGGGTTATGTTCGCATGTGCTCTGCTTTGTGCCTCTTTCTACTCTTGGAGGCTTTTGTCGCCTTTCAGTGTGTGTCCCTCACTACCTGTTATGGTAGGGCCGATGCCTTGTGTGGTGCACTTCTAAAGAGCCAGCATGTTTGTTGTGCTCTTCGAAGCTCGTGACCTTCCGTGCGTTTTCTCTTCTTGGTGGGTCTCTGGTAGGGAGTCCTTTCTGCTGGCCCTGTGCCGTTTTGGGGCCGTTGGTGCGGCAATGTGCACTACACCTGGTGGTTCTGGTGCTTGTGGCTACACCGTGTGCTTGTGCCCATGTGTGCTGACCTTCAGTCTTGTGCGTTGTTTCCGGTTTGCAAGGTGCTCGGGGTGTCGAGTTGTTCCGCCTCTGTGACGCATGTGGTGGCCTGTTCCTTGTGGTCGTACCGTACCACAGTGTGGTAGCTACCTTGTTGCTTTGTAGCCCTAGTGGTGGTGCACTCAGTTTTAGTTGTGGCCCGCGTATGGTGTTCCCTCGCTGTGCGTGTTGGGTTGTGCTACCTTGTGTTGGTTTGAGTTCTACTTGGGTTAGCATGCTGCTTTCGGCTCCTGCGGTTGCCTCGTTTTTTCTGGTGGTTGAGTGTTTTTCTGCGGTTGGTTTTGTGGCACTCGCTCTTGGCATTGCACATTTCGTGGTGGGTGCATTGCCAACCATTGTGTGTTCGATCGAGTGCCAGGTGGTGAGTCTGGAAGCCGATAGCGGGACTCCTGTCTGTGTCCTTGGTGGCAGTGAGGTCTATCGGTTTGCTAGTGCTTGACCGTGTGAGTTGCTGACGTCTTGGGTGCTTGGTTCTGACCTAACCTTAAGACGTTTTTGACCTTTGTCGCTGCGTGCTGCGCTTGTGGAGCGTGTTCTACTTTTGGTTTTCTTGTGACTCCGCATTCGTTTGGTGTCCTTGTCTGACCACAATGAAGGTCTGGGTGAGACCGAGTGGTGTCGTGGATGTCATTCCACGTCTCCATTTCCGCTTGGACTCTAGTTTTCCTTTGTGAGGCTCCCTTGGTTGTGTGGCCGATACTAGTTGTGGCTAGCTGCGTGTAGGAGTGTCAATGGGTGGGTTTGGGCTGGCCCAATTTAAACCCTGTTCAGTCCAACACTAAAATAACCCATCCCAAGTCCAACCCAAATTTAATGGATCAAAGTAAAAAAAAACCATGCTAGTCCATTGGGGCCCGTTTCAGCCCATCAAACTAATATGTAGATAGATTCACTATTTTTATTTAAGCATGTTTTAATTTAGAGGGAACTGTTGGTGTGGTGGTGACCGGTTCTTATTTAAGCATGTTTTTAATGCATGTATAGGTATGGTGGTTATTGATGGGTATGGTGGTTATTGATGTCTCTTAGCCCAATGGGCTAACCGAGTCCAACTCATCATGTGATGGGTTTGACAAATGGGCTTCAAAAGAGATCAATGGGCCATCATATTTAACTCAAATTGAGTCTGGAGTGGACTGCCCATTGGGCTTCAAATTAACCTAGCCCATTGACACCCCTAGCTGCGTGAGGACCATCCTCAGAGCCCTGTGGTTGACTCATAGGTGTTTTTCCTAGTTGTCGTTTGTAACTGTGGTTTCTGTCAGGTTTTGCTGGTGACAGAGTGGGTTACTAACCAGATTGGTTTCAGTGGTGAAGTATGTTGATGACCTCAACCACATGGTTTGGCTAGCTAGTGGTTCCGTTCGTCTTCAGTTGGTTGGTGTGTGCCACACTTGTGGAGTTGCCGGCATCCGATTGAGTGCTCCGTGCTCATCTGGGGTGTGCTGTGTGGGCTATCGATTGCCTAGTGAGTGATCCATGTGTGGCTATGTCGCTGTTGTGGCCACCAGGAAGTCGTGATGAGACTTAGTGGCCTTTTTCACACTGGTTGTTTCTTGTCGTGTTTGTTCCCGTAGGTTGTCAGATCAATTCGAGTGAGTTGTTCCTACCCCTGCTTTACCGTCCTGCTTCAGCTTTGTTTTTGTAATTTCAAGGGCGAAATTGTTTTAACTGGGGTAGGATGTGAGGACTGGGAGGGGAGGGGGAGTGGTCCCCCCCTTCCCCATGCACGTCGTGTGCAGAGGACCCAGGGAAAAGGCCGCCTGGCCATTTCCAGTAATGGGGCGGACCCCTCCGCCTTGCCCTCTCCCTCTTCCGACCCTCTTCCTTCTCTCTCTCCCTCGCCGCTCTCTCTGTCTTCCTCTCTCTCCTGTGCGTTCGCCCTCTCCCACCCCGAGCTCTCCCTCGCGTTTCCCCCCTCCTCTCTCTCTCTCTCTCGGTCTCTCTCTGTCTCTCTCCCCTTCTCTCTCTCTCCCTGTCTCTGTTGCTGCTGCTGCTGGCGGCCCTGGAGGGGCTCTGTCGCCGGGGTTCCGCCATGGAGGAGACCTCGTCGTCGCATCGTTCACTATCGGAAGGCCACGCACAGAGGACGCGTGCGTGGAGTGCTGCTGTGTGCCGTCACCGCCCATGGGAGATCGTTGCCGCCGCCCGTGGTCGTCGCCGGTGGGTCCTACCGCCATTGGTAGGGACCCCCTTTTCCTCTCCAGCATCGGCCGGACCTCCCCCTCTCCCTGTGCGCCGTCGTGACTCCTCCCCCTCCTCTCCCTGCTCCCGTTCTCTCTCTCTCTCTCCCTTCTCTCTCTTCTATTTGTTTGCTCGGGTCGGGGGTTTTTCCGGCGAGGGGAGACCGCCGGCAGTGGCGCGCCGTCCGGCGGACCCCCCCTACCACCGGCGCTGGCCGGCCGGCCGCCCCCTCCCCTCCTCCTTCCCCTCTTCCCCCTGCATTGCAAAGGAAGTATCAGGAGGAAGAAGAAAGGGGCGGCGTAGTGCGCCCAGATCCGAGTGGGATCTAGGCGGCGCACTGCGCCCTGCCCCTGGCGCGCTGCGCCAGGGTGCTGGCCGGGGTGCTCTGTGGCGCATTGCACCGGCAGACTCCTTCTTGGCCCGTTTGACCTCCGTTTTTGTGCCGTTTCTCATGCGTTGTCGCTCCGGCCGTGCTGGTGGGCCGGCCCGGGGTTGGTGGCCGTTTTGTCGAGCCGTGTGGTGGTTGGGCCCACCCGAGTCGGCTCTGACTGGGTCGATAGTGCATGTTGACTAGTCAACTAGGGACAGTCGTGCAGGGTTTCCGGCACCCGTCGGCGGTGTTCCGAGGGCTAACCGACTGTCTGGGGTAGTAATTTATATTTTTGAGTTGTCGCACAGAGTTCCTCGGTTTCTGGGCCGCCCGAGTCAGCTCTGACTGGGCCGTTTGACCGTTTGACCCGGACAGTCGTGCTGGGGTTTCCAGCGCCCGTTCGGTGAGGTCCGAGGGCCGACCGACTGTCGGGTGGTATTATTAGCTTTTCGTGGTTAACCGCCAATCAGGTACTTTAGCGGATCCATTTCCGCATCGAGTTTCCGTTCCGTGCTCGTGACGCTTGTGCTGACTCCTTAGCACCGCGCCTTACTAGTCTTTGCCCAGTGTTGCGACACTTGAGGGCTTGTCCAGCGCATGGTGCGCGTTTGGGTTGTTACCGTTCCCGAGACCCCCATCCTCGTGGGCCCGTTGAGGGTGGTGTCCGAGCCACGAGTGCGTCCGTCGAGCGTTTCTCTGGAGAAGGGGAAAATGGTGTTGGACAGCGGCGTTGAGTCGTTTGTTGAGCTCACTTAGTTGGTCCGGGTCCTGCGAAGTTTGGAGTGTCGCGATGCTGGCCAACTAGTCTGTCCTCACTGCCTCGCCTTACACGGTTCCGGAGCCGTATGTGGAGGACAGGCGTGGGACCGTAGTCCGGCCAGACTACGGCTTGTGGTTGTGTTTGTCCACGCGTCTCACTCCGACGGGAGGGGAGACCTGGACTTGTGGTCGAGCGGTAAGACGCCGGTGGGCGCACCTGACCACTGACTAGTAGAGGCTGGGTTGTGGCTAGTGTGTGTTGTCCAGACGAGGGTTTTACCGTCTGCTTGTGCAGTTTTGTGGCATGCTTGGAGCACGTTTGCCGAGGTTGAGACTGTGCTTTGTTGTGCCGTGTTGGCGGTACTTGTCGACTTGAGTACTTTCCATTTATTTATTTCAGTACTTGCTCAATTGTGTTATATTTTATTATATCTCCTGCTTAGTTAGTAGTCTTGTTGCTTGAGTTACCACCGCCCTTCCGCTTGGTGTAGTTAACTTGTTACTTTAGTAGCACTGCTCTTCCTGCCTAGTTAGCTGTGTTGTTCTTGTTTTCGCTGTCAACCGGTGAGGGGTTGGTTCCCTGCTGGGCTTCGTTCGCGAAGCTCATTCCCCCCTACTTCCTTCCAGGTTTGAGCTCGATGGAGCCGGTGCTCGTGTTCGACGGTCTGCGTTGTGCCGCTTGTGGTCAATAGTGCTAGCAGTGGTTAGTATTTCCTTTTGTACTTGAATTATTATCTGGGACATGGTATAATATTATTTCTTCCACTGTTGTATTTCTTTATTTTGTTTAGCTATTGTAACTTGTTGTATATCTCACTAGACATATTTCTAACCCTTCCGGGTCTTCGGATCCGTGGGTGGCGGTCCAGGGGTCGAGTACTTGGAGGGTTCCGGGTACCGGATTCTTGGGTCGTTACAATATGAATGTGGGGATGAATACATGTTCGTATGGACTTGTTAGTTAAGTTTCTATCATGATTTGCATATGAGTTTCGATAGTTATATGCTTTCGATATTTCAATTAACTATTTGTCAATGCATACATGTTAGGAACGATCGTGACTCGTCACTAACACCTTTGCATGGATAGGCACCTCCTTCTTGGGGAATTGAGAGCTCTCTGCCGGTCATTCCGAATCGGCAAGACTAGCGATCTTTTCCGTAAGACCTCCGTAAGTCTCTGTTCTCTATGGATTCCCACATAGAGACCGAGCTGGTTGTACCATGAAGTACCCTGGAGATAGAGAGCACATGTTCCACGTACGATCTGTCATTAGTCATCCTCATGTCAAGACATTAACGAATTATTGAAACATAAGATACGTGTATAATGCCCCATTTGTTCTCTTGAGCTATTGTCATACCTTGACTCTATGATGATCATGTTCTTATTATATTGAGCTTATTATTGAAACTCCATGGCCATAATATGAATATGTTTGTTCTGCACAATATGGGACTTCGGTTCTACTTGACTAATGTCTGTGAAAAGGGACCCTGTCTAGTCCTGGGGAAGAGCGCCCCAACGTACTTATTAACCGCGGGAGTATGGACTTGTGGTGCTTGGCATGGCACTGAACGATATGCAAGATTTGTGGGAATGTGCCTTCGTTTGATATGATATGATACGTCTGTTCATGTGAATACATGATATCTGTATGGCCAATCTCTTTTGATATGATTCTACTCTTGAAATATCTGTCCATTGTATATGCAACTCGATATTTGATTGATATGACATCCGTTCTGTTCCGCTATTTAACTTGTTAGAAAAGCATGCATTAGCATTATCATGTTCATGTGCATATCTACCTATTAAAATGTAATCATGTAATTAGTGCCCGCACAATATTGAGATGTAAATCTTACTGAACTAGTTCGCTCACCCTATCTTCCTGTCCTTTTCAGGTAGTGATGAGGAGCCAGTGGAGTCCGATGGGCAGGGCAAGAGTGATGAGCACCCAACATTGAGGAGATGAAAGTAGTAGGAATAGATATTTGAGTAGTCTATGTGTCAGGGAAACATTTTCATTTGAATAAGGGACCCTTTAGTTGGTTCTTCTTATGTAAGGTTGTAATTAGTTGAATGAAATGGAATAAATTATACTTTAGTGACCATATTATAGTTTCAAATGTGTTCTTATGTTCAATTGTGACTCTGCACTATTCAACTGTGATACGTCTATTTGTATTGTTCCGCACCTCGGTATTTATTCCACTGCTAAATATCGGGGCGTGACAGATCTACTGTGACTTTTGCATCAAACTCTGGAAATATCTTTATAACAAAACTCATCTATTCATCTGGATCACTTTACTGTATACTGCTACATAAATTCTTACTGCACATTTCTTGAACCATCTGACTATCATCATTCTATAATCTACCACATCCTTTCTTCATCTGGTCATTAATACTGAACTTTAACTTTACTGCCAACTGCATTGAACATAATACGATTTTTTACAAAATACTTCCTTTAATTATTCCACTAACTGGCTGATCTTACTGTACCACTTACATTGTAACCTTTCTTAACATACCATTACCTTTCACTAAATCACTACCAAAACCAAAATCTAAATACCCCTTTCTTAGATACAATAACCTGCTCTGCTTGATTTCTCTGTTTCACACTGCGGCTTTATAATCTCAGCATCTGCCTTTCCAATTACCTTATCATGACTGCTTTATTCTTAAGAACTGGAAACACCACTTGTCACGCCCCGACATTTAGCAGCGGAAATAAATAGCGGGATGCGTGAACGAGACAAGTATGAGTATCACAGTCGATTAATTCAGAGTATCAACTAAGTATAACAACAGACTTGAGACAATAATATTGCCAACGAAATACTCTTTATTTCATTTCCATTCAACTAATTAGAACCTTACATCATCAGAGCCAAACATAGGGCTCAATATTATATTTCAAAGTACATATGACATCAAAAGAAATAGACCTATCTATTACAAACTCTTCCAAACTAATCCTCTTGTCAACTAGCTATATAGACGGGTACAGTTGAGCACTCATCACTCGTCCCCCGTCCCATCATTCTCCAATTCCTCATAATCATCACCTGAAAATATTAAGAAAAGCAGGTGCGCGCACTAGCGCTGTAGCAACCCGGAAAAAAAAAATACTTCAAAAATTCGAGATAATAATTCTTAAATCAAAATAATAGAAACATACGTACCACTATCGTATGTGCAAGAATACATCAGAAAATTTCGTAAAATTATAAATCAACCCTAGACATTATTCCTAAGTGTTCTACTAAGGAATTCAAGCAACGAAAAATCCGATTGGCCAAGTGTTTGTCACAATGTGACTATTATCCAATTAGGAAACTAAGTCAGAAAACCGTTAACACGAAAAAATAACGCATCCATAAATTAAACGAACATGTCGGAGAGACTTCCAGCGTCATGTAATGATTACCCATTATCGGAATTGGACCAATGGACCTCCCATAGCCCATGAATAAATTCAAGTAAGAAAATTAATTAAATTAAATAAAAAATCAAAGAAAAGAGAATTAAATAAAATCCATTAAATGAAAATAAGTAATGGGCCTTATTAAATGGACCCTTTAAAATTTAGTGGGCAAATAAGGATTTTTAAAGAAGAATAATGGAAAATACCCTAAATTCGCAACTTAATATTACTTAAATAGAAAAGAGGCATTAATGCATTACATAAGCAATTTGAGTTAGAATTGGATTCCTAAACCTACCCTAGTTGCTTGGCCACGAATTTAGCTCCCATCCCAACCCAAATATAAGTTCTCATGCTTAGAAAGGGAAGAGAAAATAGGAAATTTGGAATTAATAGAAGTTATAGTCAAATAGGAAATAGAAAGAGGAGAAGCTTAAATACTCTCTTAAAACCCTCATGGCGCCCCTAGCTCATGCCAAGGGATTACTGGACATGGAGAGGAGCCAAGGAGAAAGATAATTTGTGGGGAGAAGATCTCTTAAAGCTCTACCCGAAGTTCTTCATGTTCTAGCCCTAGAAGAGGAAATCGAGTCAAGGTAGGCATTCTAACGAGCAAAACCTAATTATTTCGTCTGTAGATTGTTCCAACCCTCAGGAACAAAACCCCTCTTTTCTCATAATTTCCATCGAGCCAATCTTTTCCTCTTATTTTTGAAGTTCTACAACTAGCATGACCCCGAACCATCATCTTAATTCTAGATCTCCATGATACACCCCCCCTGTCACGCCCCGACGCGGAATATCGGAGCGCGAATGCAGTTGCAAGAAAAAGGTATAGAGCAAATACTAGACATCAAACATTACACATTGAATAATACTAAAGCGAATCTTTCTCATTAATAACTTTTCCAATGTCTAGTACAACCACTAATATCAGAGCCATTCCATAGGGCCCAATTACATTGCAATAAAAGGAAATGACTAACTATAACTCTAAGATAACATAATGACTCGAGGGTACTCCTGGCTTCACTCTTGGTCATTCCCTCTTCGTGAGTGTATGTGTCATCCTCGGTCTCACCTGAGAACACAACATCAAATAACGTAGGGTGAGCGATAACGCCCAGTAGGACTTAAATCTCAGGCTCAAGCAGGCTTTAATTAATTAACGCATTTAATGGCAGAGTATCTAAAGATAGCAGGTACAAGAGAGTCAAATATAGCAAGAGATAACACAATAGCACGAGAGCGAGTATAGTTTCCAAAATAGCACAAGTATCGAGTATAGCACGAATAGCAGAATGGCCATAGCACAACTAGCACAAGTATAGTAATAGCACGACGAGTATAGCACTTGTTTGTCATTCTAAACATCGAGAGAGTATAGCACGTTGTGTTTTGATTGTCATATAGATAGTCGAGATAGATAGCACTTGAGTGTAATGCCAAAACACTGATCATTTAACTCCCATGGGCACTAGCACTTTCGGGCGCACATCCCAGGACCAGATCGGGCCCTTATATATTGCCAAGCATTGGTTATATTGTTTATCTTTAGACAATCAGTCAATGGCCAATATAGAGTACCAAGAAGTAGATGAGAGCACTAGATGAGTAGACGAGAAAGTAGAGTGAACGTGAATAGACGAGCGAGTAGAGTATAGATGAGAGCTAATGGACATTGCACGTAATGCGACGAGTAACAAGCGATAGTAACAGTTGCACACACGCGCACGTCGTATTGGCAGTCAGGTGGAATTCACGATCTTTCCACTGGCCATGTTATGCACAAGTCCAGAGGTTCGACGTGATTCAAGGTAAGAGCGAACTTCTAACAGCCGTTTGGATCATATTGATCCCTAAAGGATATCATAGGTGTTAGGGTACAACCGCTCGTCGATCATGTGGGAATCCATGATCAGAGGGACTTACGGAGGCCTTGTGCAAGAGTTCACTAGTCCGGCGAAAGGAATATCCGACGGAGAGTTCACCACAAGCCAAGTAAAGTGTGTATATAAAACAGGTGCTCGACGTTCTAGAGGAATTCTAGGACAGTGAGCGTCGATATCGGTACATAAACAACGCGATAAATAATACAAGTCCTTTCAAAATAGGGAATTAATGTACTTCATTTCAATAATTACCAAATACATTATGAGATATTTTCTGCAAGATTTTAGCCATAAATGGATGGTTCAAGTGTGTGCAAGTGCAAGAGAAATCATAGATAGAAATAAGTCGTGAACATGTATTTTAAATCATTCAATATAGTACCATTTTTAAGTAGGGTTTTTACTAGGGGTATAACCGTAAGAAGGGTAAGATTATTTAGAAAGTGACAAAATATTTTATTTTATTTTTTTATGGGTTTTCATCAAAACCTGTGAAGGCGACATAGGGCTATAAGGATGGCGACATGGGCCAGGCAGAACGCGACAGGGTCTTGCACAGGTCGCGACAGGGCATGCAAATCGGGTACTGAGAACGCGACGGCTCACCTGTCGCCTTCTTGGTCGCGACAGGGAGGGTGTCGCAATCAGGCCCCAGAAAACGACATATCGAGGTGTCGCCTTCTGGTTGTCTGCGCCTGACTCCGACAGGAGTCGGACCAGACATTGGATTGCGGGCCAGGACATTGAAGTTTCGATACAGGGTCGTTTGGAAAATCATAACTAATTATATAGTCAACGAAAAATCATGAAACCAGTTGCAAATTAAACTAGACATGTAAGGGTACTTCCAGTAAATCGGAATCTGAGAGAGAGCATGGTTTGAACACGGTTTGTAAATGAACAAGAACAAGTAACATAGAACATGATACAGGGAGCAAGATCGATTTAATTCGAGCAACATGCTTAATGAAATTTAGGCTTTTTAGGGGCAAAAGATGCCTATCATGCATCAGTATCTCCCACTAAAATTTGGAGGTAGGAGATAGAGTATTCGAAGAGATATGAATTAAGCATGAAGGCTCGGGGTCATAAGAGTTGCAGAACTTCTAAATTCAACAAGAAAATATTGGCTCGAGGGAAAATTATGAAAATTGAGGGTTTCGTTCCTGATATATGGAACAATCTACAGACGAAATATTAGGATTTTAGCTTGTGAGAATGCCTACCTTTGACTCAATTTGTCTTCTAGGGCTAGAACTTGAAGAACAGGGAAGAAGCTTCAACTTCTTCTTCTCTCCACGAAATCCTCTCCTCCTTAGCCTCTTCTCCACGTCCAGCAACTCTTGGCAACGAGCTAGGGTTGCCCAAGAGAGTTTAAGAGGTGTATTTATGTAAACACAAGTTCCTATTCCTACTACTACTCAAATTCCTCTTAATTCCGAGATTTCCTTACTCCCCTTCCTTCCTTGCTTTCCAATCTCTATTTAGACTTGGAAGAGATCCAATTCGTGCTAATCCATATGGGGTAGGTTTAGGAATCCAACTCCTACTCTAATTGCTTATTTAATGCATTAAATATCTCTTTCCAATTATGATATAATTAAACTCCGAATTTAGGGTATTTTCTTATTATTCTCCCCCTTCAAATTCATATTTTTGACCCAATAAATTCTAGAAGATCCATTAAGCAAAGCCCATTACTCTTTTCCATTTAATGAGTTTTATTTAATGCTCTATTTAAATATCCCTTTAGCTAGGTTTTAATTCTTTATTTAAATTTTAATTTATCACAAAAATTCAGGTTGCTACAACCCCATGCCATGAAATTTTAACTGGAGTTACTGATGGATGTTAGGCATCTTTTGCCCCTAGAAGCCCTAATTTTCATCCATCCTACGTCACGAATTAAATCTTGCATGATCTTGACGATGTAATGTCGCGATTTAACCTTGACTTGTGTTGCAAGTCCATACCTCATTGTGGAGTCATTTTCAGACCAAGTGTTCAACATAGAACTTGTTAACCTATGAGTCTATTTTCATTTGACACTAGTTTCACTAATTTTACTTTACTGTACCAGAGTTTTAGCCCAAACATGATCACTGTGTCAGATTCATGTAGTTAATAATAATACTTTTATTACACAATCAAACAACCTTTGTTTCTCGATTATTTTCTACTGTAAAAGTATTAATGTAATCTAACTAACAAAGGTGGTTTCACCCGATTTGGATCACCCTAGCATTTGTTTTAATTTTTCTAACCCACAGGTGTCAAACCCATCCAAGTCGGAGTTGGAAATAGGTAAAAAAGCAGCCCAAACTGTTGAACCACTCCTATATTTTACCCTTATATTTGGTGATAACAATTTATGATTAATTAATTATTATTAAAAATATTTAATATCATGTTTTTCTAATAATAAATTAAATATCATGTTTTTCCAATAAATATAAATTTATGACATTATTGCCGTGTGATTTGCACTAAAAAGATAAATAGATGTCCATTCAATATACATCGATTTCAGTTTACAAAGTGCCATAACGATTCACTCTCATAAGGATTCACTCTCATAAGGATTCACTCTCATAAGGATTCGCTCTCATAAGGATTCGATAAGTGACTCTCATATCGATTAGCTCTCATAAAGATTCGCTCTCATAAGGATTCGATAAGTGACTCTCATATCGATTCGCTCTCATAACGATTCGCTCTCATAAGGATTCGATAAGTGACTCTCATAACGATTCGCTCTCACATCGATTCGCTCTCATAAGGATTCGATAAGTGACTCTCATATCGATTCTCTCTCATAAGGATTCGTTCTCATAAGGATTCGATAAGTGACTCTCATATCGATTCGCTCTCATAAGGATTCACTCTCATAAGGATTGCTCTCACATGGATTTGCTCTCATAAGGATTCGCTCTCATAAGGATTTGATAAGTGACTCTCACATGGATTTGCTTCTCACATGGATTTCATAAGTGAAACATGGATTCGCTTGTAAAACATGGATTTCAACATGGATTTCACTTAAACATAGATTTCCTTTATATTCCAAAATATTTTTTGGCATCTAGTGAAAAAGTCAAATATTCTTGATTTGCGTAATCCTCTATCTTTCTGACAGGAGATCTTTTTTGCTTATCTCTCTAGATCTCTTCTTTCCTGCCAACAAAAAGGGGATTACTTACTACTTCTGGGTGACAACAGGAAACATAGAGGTATGAGCCTTTTTGACAGAAACACTCTTTTAACTAAACACTTTCTTCTATGCTTGCAGACCTCGTAGACCACAAAATATCAGAAGAAAGAGAAGATGAGCAACGGCTAGAACTCCAACGGATTTATTCAAATTGCTCATATAAAAGATGAAGCAAGGCTGAAGAACAAAGAAGAGAGCTTTCCTGAAAATCTTTGAAGGAGTGTACAACCAGTGAGGAACCTCAACGCCACATACACTCAAAGAAAGAGAGAAAGAGCCTGAGCCAAGAAGAAGCAAGCAAAAGCGTCTCAAGCTTTCAATCCTTCAAGCTTTCTTTTCTCTTTTCATTCTCTCTCTGAGCTCATTGTAATTTGGGGGAGAGTCCTTGACTGTGAGCTAGTTCTTAGTGTTCATCTTGTAATAGCTCTCGGTCTGATCTTTCTTTTCTAAGAAAGATTATGTCCAGCTGTAGGACTGTATACAGTGTAGAACCTAGCTAGGGTTTGTGTCTAGCAGAACCGCACTGGGGTTTGTACCAGGAGGTTTGCTTCTAAGTCTGTAAAAGAAGTAGGCTGCCTTCTTGCCCGGGAAAGAGAAGAAGACCAGCTGGGGTGCTGGGTGTTGTAGTGTCCTTGAGGGGGACTATACCCTTGGTTAGTGAAATCCCAAGAGGTTGCTTGGGGACTGGACGTAGGACTTCCATGTGGGAAGGGCCGAACCAGGATAAATTCTTTGTGTCATTTGTGTGATTGTTTATTTGCTTCCGCACTGCTACTCTTTATCACACTAATCTAACCAAACTTTCAAGTGTTAATTTTCTGTGTTTAAGTTTCTATTTCAGATTTCAGAAAAACCTAGTCACCCCCCCTCTAGGTTAGCTTGCTGCCGTACCAAAAGGGCCAACAAGTGGTATCAGAGCGAGGTTCTCTGATCAATCAAGAAGATCCAACGATCTTAGAGAAGATCCATGGCAGGTCAAGGATATGCTGAAGGTCAATCAGTCACAAGACCTCCATTCTTTGATGGAGAGGATTACCAATATTGGAAGATGAGGATGGAATGCTTCATTCGGGGCACAGACTTTGATCTGTGGCAAGTAATAGAGGCAGGTGATTATGTTGTTACTCTTGCTATGGCACTACTGTCATTACTATAGTGATAAAAATAAATTATCATTAAATTTTAAAGCTAAGAACTATTTATGTTGCGCTTTATCCAAAAAGGAATTTAGTAGAGTATCTGCATGTAAATCTGCTAAAGAAATGTGGGATAAACTGCAAATAACTTATGAAGGAACAGATAAAGTAAAACAAACTAGGATAGATATTCTTGTTTCACAATACGAACAATTTAAAATGCTTCCAAATGAAATTATCACTCAGATGTATAATAGATTTTCGAGCATAATAGTTGGTTTGAGTTCTCTTGGTAAAAATCTTTCTGACGAGGAAACTGTTAGAAAGATACTTAGGTCCTTAACTCTTTCATGACACCTAAAGTAACTGCTATGAAGAACCCCATGACTTAACCAAACTTTCTATCGATAACTTAATAGGTTCTCTCATGGCACATGAAATCAATATGGAGCGACTATCTGAAAGCTCATCCAATAAAAAATTTACTAATGCTCTTAAAGTTGCAGCTACTCCTTCCACCTCTTCTTCTTCTTCTAGTTCCAAAAATGCAGATTCTGAAGACAGTGACGTAGATGATGTACTGTCCAAGCTTCAGAAAATTCTCAAGAAGAAGAAAAATGGATTAAGAAGGATTCAAAAGAAAGAGAAAAAGGAGAAAGAACCAGTCTGCTATGAATGCAGAAAACCTGGACATCTAAGACCAGATTGTCCTAAACTCAAGAAGGCTGGTCAACTAGAAAAATCCAAGAAGCAGCACAAGAAATTCAATAGAAAAGCTATGGCGGTTGCTTGGGACAATGATGAGGCCACAAGCTCAGAATCATCAAGCTCAGAATCAGAGAAAGAGCAGGTAAATCTAGCCCTCATGGTAGGACTAGATGAGGTACATTCTAACTCATCTTTTGATTCTTGCACAGATTCAGGATAAGAATCTGAAGATTAGAACAAGTTTTTAATGAACTTTATGATAAAGACAAGGTTGTTGTAAAAGAATTGAAAATTATCAAGAACAACCTTACTTGTTTGGAAAACACTAATTCTGATCTTAAATCAGAAATGGAACAATTAGAAGAACAATTAAAAGAATGTAAAGATAATAATTATCTTTTAAATGAAGATTTGAAAAGTAAGAATATGAGAAGTTAGAGTTAGAAGAAAAATTAAAAACTCTAACTGAAGAAAATCTGTATTTAAAAGAATCAGTTAGAAAATTAACTAAAGGAAAAACATCTTTAGCTCTATGCCTAAACGGATCAAAATCTAGAAATAACAAACAAGGGCTTGGTTACATACCTCCTGAAAAAGAAAACATGTCATAATTCCTGAAAAATATCCATTACCAAAATTTGTAAAAGAAACCAAGATGCCTCAGAAAAAGACCCCTGTAAAGGAAAAGGTTTCTAAAAATTGTGTTCTAAACAGACAGTACAAAGATAATAAGAACGACAAAACAATTTATATTCATTGTTGTTCTCATTGCAATAAATTAGGACACACAGTAAACACCTGCACAACAAGGCACCTAGTATGGATCCCGAAAGGATATTTTTATGCATCTAACTATCAAGGACCCAAAAGATTTGGGTACCTACTTCTGAGTAGTTATTTGCAGGATAGCCTTGGAGCATCAGGATCAAGGATGCTCAAGGCATTGATGACTGTCAGCTCTTCATCCAACTCATATTTGAAGAGGGAGTAGTCATTTATTTATTTTAAAATTTCAGTATTACTAATAACTATTGCAAGTCTCATTCAGGTGGAGTCTCTCATTCAGGGGGAGCACAGACTAAGGGGGAGTTTTCTTTAATGTCAATCATTGTTGAACCCCTCAATAGTAAGAATTTTTCACAAAGGGGAGAGAATGCATGGTAAGATCCTTCCTTTTGGTTAGTGACAAAAAGGGGAAGAGTATGCATGGTATGCATTATCCATGAATTTTCTGTATTTTCTATGCTTTAAGTATTTTTGTCAGAAAATTCTCATAAATTTTGTCATCACCAAAAAGGGGGAGATTGTTGAACCACTCCTATATTTTACCCTTATATTTTGGTGATAACAAAATTTATGATTAATTAATTATTATTAAAAATATTAATATCATGTTTTTCTAATAATAAATTAAATATCATGTTATTCCAATAAATATAAATTTATGACATTATTGTCGTGTGATTTGCACTAAAAAGATAAATCGATGTACATTCAATATACATCGATTTCAGTTTACAAAGTGCCATAACGATTCACTCTCATAAGGATTCACTCTCATAAGGATTCGATAAGTGACTCTCATATCAATTAGCTCTCATAACGATTCGCTCTCATAAGGATTCGATAAGTGACTCTCATATCGATTCGCTCTCATAACGATTCGCTCTCATAAGGATTCGATAAGTGACTCTCATAACGATTCGCTCTCATAAGGATTCGATAAGTGACTCTAATATCGATTCTCTCTCATAAGGATTCGCTCTCATAAGGATTCGATAAGTGACTCTCATATCGATTCGCTCTCATAAGGATTCACTCTCATAAGGATTTGCTCTCACATGGATTTGCTCTCATAAGGATTCGCTCTCATAAGGATTTGATAAGTGACTCTCACATGGATTTGCTTCTCACATGGATTTCATAAGTGAAACATGGATTCGTTTGTAAAACATGGATTTCAACATGGATTTCACTTAAACATAGATTTCTTTTATATTCCAAAATATTTTTTGGCATCTAGTGAAAAAGTCAAATATTCTTGATTTGCGTAATCCTCTATCTTTCTGACAGGAGATCTTTTTTGCTTATCTCTCTAGATCTCTTCTTTCCTGCCAACAAAAAGGGGATTACTTACTACTTCTGGGTGACAACAGGAAACATAGAAGTATGAGCCTTTTTGACAGAAACACTCTTTTAACTAAACACTTTCTTCTATGCTTGCAGACCTCGTAGACCACAAAATATCAGAAGAAAGAGAAGATGAGCAACGGCTAGAACTCCAACGGATTTATTCAAATTGCTCATATAAAAGATGAAGCAAGGCTGAAGAACAAAGAAGAGAGCTTTCCTGAAAATCTTTGAAGGAGTGTACAACCAGTGAGGAACCTCAACGCCACATACACTCAAAGAAAGAGAGAAAGAGCCTGAGCCAAGAAGAAGCAAGCAAAAGTGTCTCAAGCTTTCAAGCCTTCAAGATTTCTTTTCTCTTTTCATTCTCTCTCTGAGCTCATTGTAAATTTGGGGGAGAGTCCTTGACTGTGAGCCAGTTCTTAGTGTTCATCTTGTAATAGCTCTCGGTCTGATCTTTCTTTTCTAAGAAAGATTTCTGTCCAGCTGTAGGACTGTATACAGTGTAGAACCTAGCTAGGGGTTTGTGTCTAGTAGAACCGCACTGGGGTTTATAGCAAGAGGTTTACTTCTGAGCCTGTAAAAAAAGTAGGCTGCCTTCTTGCCCCGGAAAGAGAAGAAGACCAGCTGGGGTGTGGGTGTTGTAGTGTTCTTGAGGGGGACTGTACCCTTGGTTAGTGAAATCCCAAGAGGTTGCTTGGGGACTGGACGTAGGACTTCCATGTGGGAAGGGCCGAACCAGGATAAATTCCTTGTGTCATTTGTGTGATTGTTTATTTGCTTCCGCACTGCTACTCTTTATCACGCTAATCTAACCAAACTTTCAAGTGTTAATTTTCTGTGTTTAAGTTTCCATTTCAGATTTCAGAAAAACCTATTAACCCCCCCTCTAGGTTAGCTTGCTTCCGTACCAAAAGGGCCAACACAAACATCACATTCAGGTGGCGACAGGTCGACACATCACTACCAAAACGCGACAACATCATGTTCACGACCCATACCAAAAATTAGACAGTTTCGTGGTCTTCTTCAGAAGGCGACAAGATGATGGTCGCCTTCATGTTCTGAAGGCGACAGGCAATGTGTCGCCTTCTGCCTATGTCCACTTAATCGGCCATAACGTTTTATACAGACCTTGGATTGACGAACTGTTTTCTTTGCTGGTTTCTTCATTCAAAAGGCTTCAATATGGTATATTCATGTGTGAGATTTGAATAAAAAATCAATGAGTTATGACCTAAGGAAGTAAAGGGATGGGACTGCATTTGCCTTCTAAAGGGCGTACGTCTTGGTTTCCATCGTTTTGTGTCGTTCTTTGCATGTGTGAGTTTGATCAATTCTAGGAAGGTTCTAGAAAGTCTTAACATGCATTTAACAACCCATATGAAAGTTAAAACATGTTCACATGATTTTGTTTAATTGATCTTAAGTTCATGATCATATTCTCTACTTGTCGATTATCTACTTCTTGTCTTGTTATCAAACTTGCTAAAAATGCATAGTTACTTGATAAAAATTGGTCATGCATGTTTTAGTACTCATGATACTTGCCATATATAGAGTTTCCAAAAATGAAGTTTTCATAAATGAAGTTTTTATAACTAGAGTTTCCATAATCGGATTCACACACGCATTGGAGCGATTCTTACGCGCGGTATGCGCATACACTCTAGCACGATAGAAAATCCCCTTCTTGGCTTGTGGTGAGCTCTCCTTCGGATATTCCTTTCGCCGGACTAGTGACCCCTTGACCAAGGCCTCCGTAAGTCTCCTCTGTCCATAGATTCCCACATGGTCGACGAGCTGGTTGTACCCTAACACCTATGATACCCTTTAGGGATCAATATGATCCAAACGGCTATTAGAAGTTCGCCCTTATCTGGGATCACGCCGGACCTCTGAACTTGTGCATAACATGGCCAGCAGAAAGGTAGTGAATTCCACAACTGCCAACACCAAGTGCGCATGTTGTGCAACTGTTACTATCGCCCGTTTACTCGATGTGTTATGTGCAATGTCACTTAGTTCTCATCTATACTCTACCCACTCGTCTATTCTCGTTCACTCTACTATCTCGTCTATTCATCTAGTGCTCTCATCTATTTCTTGGTACTCTCTATTGGCCATTAACTGATTGTCTAAAGATAAACAACATAACCAATGCCAGCACAATAGGGCCCGATCTGGTCCTGGGGAGAGCGCCCGAAAGTGCCATTTGCCCATGGGAATTAAATGATCAGGATGTCGGCATTACATCCAAGTGCCATACTATCAAGATTAATCTAATACAATCAATACAAAGTGTTATATTCTCTCGTTGTCTTTTGACAAACAAGTGCTATACTCTCTCTCGGCTATCTTTGGATAACCAAAGTGCAATACTATTTTGATTGACGAAAGTTAATCAAAAGTGCTATACTATTTCGATTGATAGAAAATCAATCAAAAGTGCAATTTACTCTCTATATGGCCAACTACTTCTCTCTCCTTGTTATACATGTTACTTGCTATTGTTTGACAATGTCGTTATTTACTATTGCGTTGTTATCATTTTCTATCGTGACTTAACGTTTATCCTCGTGCTATACTTGATTCATCTGCTATCTGAACCAGGTGACTTGTGCTATTCCAATCACACGCTATCATGCTATCTTTTACAATACTTGACTCTCTCGCTCTCTATCTTTAGTTACTCTGCCATTTAATGCATTAATTATTTAAAGCCTGCTTGAGCCTGAGATTTAAGTCCTACTGGGCATTATCGCTCACGCTTCGTTATTTATCTTGTGTGCCTCAGGTAAGTCAGACTTTGACGTCACACACACCAATGGGACAGGACCAGAGTGATGAGCGACCTAGAGTCAACTCATGAAGTTACCTTAGTACCATGGAGTCTAGTAGTTATTGTTTTAAATTTCTTTCCAATGTAGTGAAGTCATTGAGCCGTATGCGTGGCTCCGAATTAGTGGTTGTAATACTCTTAGTGATTTTATAATGAAATGAAGACTTTTTATTCAATTATTGTTCAATAGATGCTCTGAATTATTCAAATGTTGTACATTTTACTCGACTATGGACTTGGTTCACGTCTCCCCGATTTATTCCGCTGCTAAATTGGCGGGGCGTGACAAGCGCCCAGTAGGATTTACATCTCATGGTGCGGGTATGCTTTACGTAATTAACATGTCAACAGTGGCAATACTATCATGTAATACTCATGTCAATAACGATGGAAATTGTTTCAAGATATAACATGTACGAGGATGGTTCGGTAACAATTCATGACAATTCCCATGTAGGATGGAACAATTATCAATGATGATGATGACAGTGTTGGGTTGAGTGTGAAAATAATACATTTCTCCTCACATTTTGATGATGACAAGTTGTGATTTTAATGCATAACCATTGGAACATGTAAATTACATCACCTAAAATTACAATATTCAAAAAGCATGTTTCCAAGCACATTTATCATTGATATTTATGATAATATATTTAACTAATGATTTATGTGTTTATTTTCTCAGGGACAACACTTTCTGCAAAGGTAGTGTCGACACAACCATCCTTGGTGTCGACACAATGGTTCAGAACAAAGGCAGAAATGTGAAGAAAAGTCCATCTCAGGTCGACACTAGTCCAGAGCAGGTCGACACTAGAGACAGGTTCCAGAGAAACAAATCAACAGACTGGGACAGCAGGTCGACACCAAATGGAATCAGGTCGACACTAGATGGCTCTCCCAGAAGGACTGTTTTGCTGTCTGGGACAGCAGGTCGACACTGGATCATCTCAGGTCGACACTAGAGACCTTTCCCAGGGAATTGTTCTGCCAGTCTGGGACAGTGTGTCGACACACCTCTTGGGCAGGTCGACACACTCCGGAATCTCTGTGACTTAAACTTCCTCCTAGACACGTGGCACCCTAGGGAGAAGGTGGATCAACCTTGGATCTTGTGCCCACGTACCCCAAGGGTATCTTTCGGATATTTAGGGTATAAATACCCTCCTAATGGGCACCCATCCACAAGAACCCTTCCAGAGCCTCCAAGAAATCTCGTTGGCGGCTAGAAGGTTCTCCTTCCTGTTCTTGCTTTCCTGGTGCATCCTCGAGCCAAATTCTCATCTGCTCAAGCATGAGAAGTGGCATCTGATCGTTGAAGAAGCAATTGGATCACCACAAGGAAGCAGATCAAGTAGAAGCCGATTTCTGTGAAGAATTCAAGGAAGATCCTGAAGATCAAATTGCAGAGCATCGTCCAGGAACTTCCAGAGATCAAAGCACTTCACAATTCGACCTTCTACAAGGGAGTACATCTGAAGAGAAAAGTCTATCAATCAATTCTCATTTTCCTTTTTCTCTTTGAGTGATTCTGAGATTATGCATGGGTTGTTGCATGAGTCTCATGAATTAACTCTGGTTGGACTAGATCTGTTGCTAGAGGATCTAAGTCTTGTGTTTTTCTAGCAAGTTGTTTGTGAGCATGTGTGCTCAGGAGTTTTTGAGTCGTCGTACTCACTGTGTGGTTTGAGCCGTCGTGCTCAATTTGGAGTCGTCGTACTACGGTTGTTGTTGGAGCCGTCGTGCTCAGTTTGGAGTCGTCGTGCTCCAGGTGTTTCTGAGTCGTCGTGCTCAAGGGTGTCTGGAGTCGTCGTGCTCCAGGTGTTTCTTGAGTCGTCGTGCTCAAGTGTGTTTGGAGTCGTCGTGCTCCTGTGTGAGTTGTACTCAGGGTTTTTGAGTAGTGTGGCCTCACTGTGTGAGGGGTGGACGTAGGAGTCACTGGAGGTGATTTCCAACCACCTAAAAATCCTCTGTGTATTGGTTTGAATTGTGGTTTGCCTTTGTATCTCGCTAGATGCATGCATAGGGATTTCGTTCACTACTAATTGATTTGCTCACACACCCAAATCACACTTCAGATCAGTAAATTAATTGGGTGATTTGATCTCTGATTAGAAGTAATTTTTAATTGCTTAAGCTTCCGCGTTAATTGGCATTAGATCTATTCAACCCCCCCTTCTAGATCTTGTCCTCACCTTTCTCGATCCTTCAATTGGTATCAGAGCGGGTTAATGTCTGTTACTGATCTGATTTGATTGCCTCTGGCTGATATCTCTGTGGAATTGCTTGATCTGTGTGCTTAATCGCTCTGATTCCTCCTTTTGGCATTAGAGCAGATTAACCAATCTAATTGTTAGATCTAATTCCTTGTCACATGATTCACTGTGATTAGATCTAACAGTCTTTTGTGAGTCTTGGTATAATGGCAAATCTATTTAATCTGCATGAATCTCCTGTTATAATTTCAGAGAAATCCCCAAGCTCATTTTCATTGGATTTCTCAAAGGACTCACAAAGGCAGAGCAAAAGAAATTCACAAGTACTTAATGGCAAAGAGGAGCCTCAATGAATCCAGAAAATCAACAATTCATAAGGTTATGGCTCTGACAGCACATTCTAAGAGCTCAGAGCATTCTTCATCCTCTTCAGAACATAAGAGTTCAAATGGGTCTAAAAGGTCAGGTAAATTAACTCCAGATCCATTTGTGTATTCAATTCTGATTCTGATGAAGATGAAAGTATGTCTTATGCTGAATTGATTGAATTCTGTAAAAAGATGCAAAATCTTAATGCAAAGCTAAACACTAAAAATAAAGATTTGAAAAGGAGCTTAAATCATTGCCACAAAGAAAGTGAAAACTTGAAAATACAATTGAATTGCTCCAGAAAAATATGAATATCCTTCAGAAGAAATTGAGAATTTGAAAAATGAAGTTGAAAGATTAAATTCTGAGAAAGAGAATTTAGAAGATGAAGTCCAAATCTGTGAAAATAAATTGATGGATTGAAAGAAAAATCATGAGCTATTGAAAACAAAAGTCATTGATCTGGAAGAAGAAAAAGGAAAATTGATTGATCTCAATGAAAACTTCCATTTGATAATGATCAATTAAACAAACAGATTTCCAACATGGCTCATGATCATCAAATAAATGAGAGATGCAAACAACTTGTTGAAGAAAATCATCATCTAAAAAGGAAGATTGAAGGCTTGTTCCATGACAGACCATTGGACAATGAATGTAGTAATTTGAGTAATAAAATTTCTGACTTGGAAAACAAATTGCTCAATTTGAGAATGAAAAGAACAAGATGAAAAATGGTTTGGATGTCATGCTAAACAAGCTTCAAACTCAGAAAAAGAAGTTGTTGCATTAAGAGCTGAAAAATAGAAGATTCAAAATGACTTGAAGAACTCAAGTCTTGCTTCTGTTAAAAATAAGAAAAATGAAAAGAAAAACATAACACTTTTCTTTTAAAACTGCTGTGAACAAGAACCTTGATGTTTCTAATGAAAGACTGTGAAAGTTCTTGTTCAGAAACAGAAAGAGAAGAAGAAAAATGCTGATGTCAAGAAGATAATCTACTTCTCCGTCAGTTCCAAAAGCTCCAAGGCAAGTTCCAAATTCACATCATGCCAGGAGCCACCAGAAGGTACCTCCTTCTCTTTATGGTAAGCCTCACACTGAACAAGAAAATGAGATTCCAGCAAATGCATACATGCCAAGGTAAGAACCAGGTAAGAAATGCTCTCATTTGCGTTAATTGCAATAAACCTGGTCATCTTGCCAAACATTGTTGGAATAAAGATCAACATTTCAATAAACATGCCAAACCAGTCAATGCTTTCATTGTCATAAAATTGGTCATATTTCTAGGGACTGTTGGTACAGAAATGATTTTGTTGTGCATGCTCAGAAATTCCAGTCTAATGCACATGCTCATACACATAGGAATAAACATCATGTTCATACTGAAATGTTCAGAAGTTCCATGTGTATAGGCATAGAAATGTTGCACAAAATCATTTTTTTTTGCTCATATTAAAAATCCAAAAAATAGAAAACTTCATGAAAACATAGATGCATTGATCAAGGCAAAAATAAAATCTGGAACTAATTCTGTTCATAGTTCTATCAATGAAAGAAATGCATCTATACAAAAATTAAAAGCATTTTGGATTCAGAAATCCTTGTTGCAATCTAACATTGATTTCATTGCAGGACCCAAACAAGTGTGGGTCCCAAAACCAGCTTGATCAGCAAGCTGAGAAGTCTTGCAGCCATACATTGTAAATGGATTCAAGATATTGGCTGTGCAAGACTAGAAATGACTGGAGAACACAGGTAAAATCTTGAGAAAGAAATAAAGATTGTTCAGGTAAAATTCTTTATCATTTCAAACTTGAATTGATTGAATTGGAATGAATGTTAATTTTTATCTGAACAATGAGAAATGTGTTTCAATGTTGCTCCCAACAGTGAACTTTATGTCATAACAATTGGAATCATGTTTATGTTGTCATGCATGCTTAACTGTTCCCATGAGTCTGTGTGCATACTAATTGCTTTGACTTCTTGGTATATCAAATGATGACATGTGGAAAAACAAGTTATGCTTGTTTGGAAACTATCATTATGCGTGAGTAAAATACTCCGCCAAGTACCAAAAGTCATGTTATGTTTAAAGCTAATTGTGCTCATAATCATGTGTGAATTGCATGCTACCTTTTTCATTCCATGCATAAATTAAGGGGGAGTAAATTTGAAAAGTGCAAAACTTTGTTTAATAAATTGCCTGTTAATGCATGCTTGATCATGTTCATATTCTATCGGTGCAAACTACTTTGAATGAACATATCTGAATTGCATGTATGATCATTTAAAATCATGTATATCTTATGGGAAGTGAGCCAAAAGAATCTTTGAGTGAAATGCTGGAGAAATATTCATTCATGTCTGATTTATATTTTCTGAGAATGAGGTAGCAAAGATATCATTTGAACTCCACTTCATAGAAACTGAAAAGCAAATTGCTGACATCTTCACCAAACCCCTTCCTGACGGTAGATTCTCATCTTTAAGGAGAGAACTTGGTCTTTGTAAATGTCCATTTTCTTGATTTCTCTCATTGGGATTGGGTTGAGTGTGAGGCACATTCTGAGGGGGAGTTCTTGCATAATCATAATCTTTTGCTTCCTTGATTCATACTGATCATATCTCTCTCCACTTCACTTCTATTTCTTTTTGACAATGAACTCTTCAACTCACATTGTATTGAACTTCTTGGTATATCAAATGGTGATTTGGAGAAGGACAAGTTATGCTTGTCTGGACACTTTCACTATGCGAGAGTATATGTCTCCGCCAAGTACCAAGAGATGAAAATGCAATTATTGAGGGGGAGTTTTTATTGTTTAAAGAGAATTTCCTGATTCAAAAACTTGCATATCTTTATTCTGATGAAAAGTGGTTGGAATTCTCATCTCAGGGGGAGCTAGAAAATTCAAATAATGTCCTTTGCAAATTCAAAACCTTTATTGCATTACATCAATTTCTTGCATGATGTCCTCATTCAGGTGTCTAGAGTCTCAAAATGATCCTTTGAGTGATCTACTATATTCATTTGTCAACTATCATCTATATTCTTCAAATTATAGAAATTCAGATTCTTTCAAAGACTGAAGAACAATGTGTGCTTTGAATTTAAACATGTTTTTTGTTTGCAAAGATGATTGGATATAGGTGATGTCTTTTTTGTCAAAACTCTCCAAAATTTGTCAATTCAACAGAGCAATGGCACATGTGCTGAGAAACTGCACACCTTCACAATGAATGAAGTGCCATGTATGTCATGAGGCACTAATGCTATCTCTGTTCAAAGGGGTTCAAAATCAAAAATAAATGAAAAGCAAAAAATATGTCTTATCCTATTTGATGATGACTGAGTAACTAGAAATATTGGCGTCTAAAAAATGTATATTTTCATGTCAAAATGTCATCATTTACCCCTTTGAGACTTGATAATGGATAAATCTTAGTATCCAGGGACTATAGTGTGTGAAAAGCATTAGTTCTTGAGTGAACAAGATGTATCTCATTTGATAGTTTGTTTTTAAAAACAAAATGTGTAATCATTGGAGAATTGTTTTTAAAAGAATCATTCTTATCCATCATCAAGTTGTTTTTAAAAAGTTGTTTATTTTAAAACACTTGAATTCAGTCTAAAAGAATTTTATTTCTTTTGGACTTGAAGAATATGGTAGTGTGTAGTTGATTGTTAAATGTATTATATCCCTCAAATTATCATCTTAATGACTCAAGTCACTGAATGTTCATATCATGTTTGATATTGTGTAAAACTTGAATTGTGTTGAAATTTTTGCAAAATATATCAATGAATTTTTAGTCTCTTAAAAATCCTTGAAATGATCATTCCACCCATTGATTATCATTGTAAAGTTATCCTAAAAGCTCACAAATTTTTTCCAAACTCAAATCTAAAATTTTCATCAGGCCAGGTCGACACTACTCCATCTAGTGTCGACACACTTGACTCAGGTCGACACTAACCTCCTCTAGTGTCGACATTGACCCCCTGCCAGATCAATTATACTGTGGGCGCCGGTTAAGCGCGTGTTGTTCCTGCGGGGTAGGTTATCCAAAACCCCCCTTTTCTTCTCCAGGTCGACCCGACGGTCGCCATTCTCCTGGTTTCCGGCAGGCGTTTTGAACCCTTTCCATCTCTTCTCTCCTCCATCTCATCTCCATCCATCCTCTCTCATTCCTCTCTCTCCATCATCCCCGATTTCACTCTGCTTCAATGGCACCCAAGCAGGCTCCTCGCCGTGGTGCCAGGTCAAGGGCTACGGCAAGGCCCGATCCGGCGGATGATGTTTCCCCCACTGAGAGGAGAACCAAGCGTCGTCATGATCCTGCAGAGCAGCCAGGATCTTCATCTGCTAAGAGAGGTAGGGCATCCTCTTCAGGTCAAGGGTCTATGTACCCTAGGAGGAAAACCCTGGACTCTTCTCCTGAAGTTTCTGAGAAGTCCACATCCTCATCCTTATCCTCATCATCAGAGTCCTCCTAGCCCTCTAGGAGACCTCCTTCCAAACCCCTAAGTGCCGGGAAGACCATCCTGAAACCCAGGGCAGTAGATTTGGATGACAGTGAACTCATTGTTGCATTTCCTGATGTCTTGAATTTCTTCAAATTCCAGTCTTGGCAGTCTTTTATATCAGAATTTCGTATCATTTACCCTAGACTTGTACAAGAATTCTATCAGAATTTGGAATGCACAGATGAAGGGTACAAGTCAAAGGTTAAGGGAATTGTCATAGACATGCCAACAGACTTAGCAACCACCATTTTCAAGGTTCAGATGAAGGAGAAGACTACCATAATTTGAATTCAACCTTCATGAAGCCTATACCATAATGACTGGTTTGCCTGCAGATGAGTCTGATGTAAGCAAACCCATGTCACAAAATTCAATACCAACACCTTTCCCCTGTGTTGAGGCTTACTCATCACATGCTCACTACCATCATCACACCTCAAGGTGGTGGGAGAGATAGGCTCACAGACATTCCAAAGTTTGTCCTTTTCTGTATGAGCAAGAACATCAAGATAAATCTCCATGTCATCATGTACCAGATAATCTCTGAGACCACTAGGGCAGATTTGCATAGATCCCTTCCATATGCAGCCCATTTGACTTCAGTTTTTAAACACTTTGGTGTGTCTCTAGAGAATGAAAAATCTGAGAAGATTCCTCAGTACAACATCTATTGCTTTAAGCATGTTCAGAAAATCATGGGCTTTAGGATTGTTGGTGATCAAGTAAGGAGAGGGCCAGCTGCAGTAGAGGCCCTGTGGTTCAAGAGGAACAGCCTCCAGTACAAGAGGAACAGCCTCCAGTACAAGAGGAAAGCCTCCAGTGCACGAGGATCAGCCTCCAGCTACAGAGGAACAGCCTCAATTCATGAGGACCAGCCTCCCATCAATGAGGATCAGCCTCATGTAGCAGCCCAAGTTGATGAACATTTCATTGCCCCTCACTCTCCTCAACTTCAGCCCCCTACTCCATGAACCTTGAACCTGAAATCCCATCATTTTCTCCACCACCTCCAGTTCAGCATCCTCTTCCTTTGGTGGACCTTCTGTTCCACAGAGTTATACACTTCTTGAATGAAAAGTTTGATGCTTTGAACACCTCTATTCAATCCATGTCAGAAAACTTTGAATTGAGGATTCAAAGGTTGGAGAACTCTGTGTCTGCCAGGTTCATTGATCAGAAAGCAGCCTCTGACCATGCCACCCAAAGATTCAACAGGCTGATTGGCACCTTGGCTGATGCTTCAGTGGATCTCAAAGAACATCAAGAGAAGTTGGAGACAGTCCTGAAGGGAATTTTGGCAAATTCCCAAGCTGATGTCTTCAACACAAAGGAGACACTATCTCAGATAAGCAAGACAAGATTGTCTTTTGCTCATATGGTAGATGAATTGGAAAGCATGAAGAATCTCTCTGCTCACATTGATGAAGAGATGTCTGCACTCAAGAAGGAATTCAAAGTCTTGAATAGGCCTGGTTGGTCAGCTGGATCTTCATCTTCATCACAGCCAATGTCAAATGAATTCACTGCAATTCAAGCTGCCATGTCAGAAAACTCAGAGAGAATGGAGCATCTTCTACACACAAGACTCTCAACTATCCAAGCTCAGATGAAGTTTAGTCTAACTTCAATGGAAAAGAGGCTAACGGATATTGAGACTATTTTGTTACCCATTCCTCCTCCTCCTCCTCCCCAATAATGTAATTCTTTTGATAATGTCAAAGGGGGAAAAGTTTGTTTGAAAGATTGTAATGTTCACATCATGAAATGAAATGAATAGAAATTTCTGTGCCTATTTTGTGCCTTAAATGTGATTGCAAATCTTTGAATAAATGTGAATGTGATGAATGCTTGTCAAGCTTGATCTTTGTGTGAAAATAGCTTATTTCTAGTAACATGTGTCTATCATGTGTATAAATTTCAATGTCACTAAAAAATGTTCAAAAGTCCTTGACAAGTATAAATAAAAGAAAATGAAAAGCTTAAAATCACATTTCATTGAAAATTCCAATTCCAAATGAACTTAATGTTGCCATCATCAAAAAGGGGGAGATTGTTGGGTTGAGTGTGAAAATAATCATTTCCTCACATTTTGATGATGACAAGTTGTGATTTTAATGCATAACCATTGGAACATGTAAAATACATCACCTAAAATTACAATATTCAAAAAGCATGTTTCCAAGCACATTTATCATTGATATTATGATAATATATTAACTAAGGATTTATGTGTTTATTTTCTCAGGGACAACACTTTCTGCAAAGGTAGTGTCGACACAACCATCCTTGGTGTCGACACAATGGTTCAGAACAAAGGCAGAAATGTGAAGAAAAGTCCATCTCAGGTCGACACTAGTCCAGAGCAGGTCGACACTAGAGACAGGTTCCAGAGAAACAAATCAAAGACTGGGACAGCAGGTCGACACCAAATGGAATCAGGTCGACACTAGATGGCTCTCCCAGAAGGACTGTTTTGCTGTCTGGGACGCAGCAGGTCGACACTGGATCATCTCAGGTCGACACTAGAGACCTTTCCCAGGGAATTGTTCTGCAGTCTGGGACAGTGTGTCGACACACCTCTTGGGCAGGTCGACACACTCCGGAATCTCTGTGACTTAAACTTCCTCCTGGACACGTGGCACCCTAGGGAGAGGGGGATCAACCTTGGATCTTGTGCCCACGTACCCCAAGGGTATCTTTGGATATTTAGGGTATAAATACCCTCCTAAGGGCACCCATCCACAAGAACCCTTCCAGAGCCTCCAAGAATCCCGTTGGCGGCTAGAAGGTTCTCCTTCTGTTCTTGCTTCCTGGTGCATCCTCGAGCCAAATTCTATCTGCTCAAGCATGAGAAGTGGCATCTGATCGTTGAAGAAGCAATTGGATCACCACAAGGAAGCAGATCAAGTAGAAGCCGATTTCTGTGAAGAATTCAAGGAAGATCCTGAAGATCAAATTGCAGAGCATCGTCCAGGAACTTCCAGAGATCAAAGCACTTCACAATTCGACCTTCTACAAGGGAGTACATCTGAAGAGAAAAGTCTATCAATCAATTCTCATTTCATTTTTCTCTTCTGAGTGATTCTGAGATTATGCATGGGTTGTTGCATGAGTCTCATGAATTAACTCTGGTTGGACTAGATCTATTGCTAGAGGATCTAAGTCTTGTGTTTTTCTAGCAAGGTGTTTGTGACTGTGTGCTCAGGAGTTTGTGAGTCATCGTACTCACTGTGTGGTTTGAGCCGTCGTGCTCAATTTGGAGTCGTCGTACTCCGGTTGTTGTTTGAGCCGTCGTGCTCAGTTTGGAGTCGTCGTGCTCCAGGTTTCTTGAGTCGTCGTGCTCAAGGGTGTCTGGAGTCGTCGTGCTCCAGGTGTTTCTTGAGTCGTCGTGCTAAAGGGTGTTTGGAGTCGTCGTGCTCCTATGTGAGTTGTACTCAGGGTTTTTGAGTAGTGTGCCTCACTGTGTGAGGGGTGGACGTAGGAGTCACTGGAGGTGATTTCCGAACCACCTAAAAATCCTCTAGGTTTGGTTTGAATTGTGGTTTGCCTTTGTATCTCGCTAGATGCATGCATAGAGATTTCGTTCACTACTAATGATTTGCTCACACACCCAAATCACACTTCAGATCAGTAAATTAATTGGGTGATTTGATCTCTGATTAGAAGTAATTTTTAATTGCTTAAGCCTCCGCGTTAATTGGCATTAGATCTATTCAACCCCCCCTTCTAGATCTTGTCCTCACCTTTTCTCGATCCTTCAGACAGTACGATCACTTGACATGTAGAAGGGATTAATACGTATACAATGGATATCTCATGTTGAATTCCATGGAATTCCAATGGACAATGACATATTGGTTTCAATAATGATGACATGTACAATAGATTTTGCCATTTCACATATAACAGTTCAATCAATCATTCAATAACAGTGTGGAAATTCCCAAGTTAATCTTGCATTCAATTAGGGATTTCCAGACACCTTAATCGATCATATACTCTCGCGATTTATAAGTGTTTCGGGTGCTCCTCCCAGGACCAGACTGGGCCCTATTTGCATAGGCATAGTTGTGAACCGAAGTTCCAATAGTTTCTAGTAATTCCATTCATTCATTTATGGCCAACATGATTTTCTAAGCAATGGACAATTATGAATTAAAGATCATGTCACTGATGATAGAAAACAAGGCAAGGGGACATGATCCAGATTAATTTTAGCAGGCATAACGGCTTAATCTCATTAGTTCAATCTTTTATTTAATGGCTTGGTTTCAATGTTACCAAATCACTCTCACGAGAAGTAGATAAGAATAGAAGTGCAATCTATCTTTCGAGTACTTCATTGGTACAACCAACTCGGTCTCCATGAGGGAATCCACGGAGTACGAGATTACGGAGGTCTTAAGAGAAAGGTCACTAGACTGCCAATACGGATTGATCGGCCGTGAGTTTCCAATCCCCAAGAAAGGGCGCCTATAAGTGCAATGTGATGTATAGAACGTGTCTCAATCCACAATCCATCGGTTTGAAACATGATGGAAAGCTTATATCAAACATGCATGACATGTATGCAATTCAATCTATCACATGGTTGCTTTACTTTAAGCATATAATCACTTTTCAATTATGGACAAGACAGAGTATGGACATAGCATATATCAATCACATGAACACATGGTAGATGAAATCAATCAATCATTAACACTTAGAATAGAAGTTCATATTCTTATGGTTTTCATGTAGGTTGATCACCTTTAGGCCATTGCATAACTATATGACATGATATGACATGAAGACATGCATAGGGTAGACTGAATAGCTCATTAAAACAGTCTCGGGTTGGCCTTTAAATCACGACGGACACAGTCGTCGCACTTCCAAGGGCCATACATAGACAAAACACGATTCTGTATGAGGTTACTAAATCGCGACGAGTCAGATGGTCGCCTTCTGGACGAGAATCGATTACCAAATTGATTGTCACGCAACGGTCCCACCTGTCACATTCATAATGCGATAGGTCGATATGTCACGATAACCTTTGAATCGCGACGTTCTCCTACGTCATGTTCAAGAGTTGACTTTAAAATCCGAATATAAAAATAGCACCAAAAGTTGGGCAGAAAAAAGTTCAAATCGCGACGGCCTATGCTATCGCGTTCAAGAAGGGCGCTGAAACCCATGCAGCGCACAGTTTCATGCGTCAGGTTGACTGGTCAGACTTCAAATCACGACAAAATGATCTGTCGCCTTTTTTTCTGAATCGCGACGTACATGTACGTCGCGTTCATTCAACAAGAAACGCGATGTCTGGTGTCGTCGCATTCTTGGATCTTTCCCAAAAATGCAGAAAATGCTACAATCCTTCATGAAAGACTTATAACTTGACATCTAGCGACATGAAAAGTGTCGAGTACATCACGTAGAAGAGAACTATCATTTTGGTTTGACCCAATTCGGCCTCGATTTACGTGAAACACAGTAAGAACACAAAAAGCCCTAAACCTGCGTGACTCTTGGAAAACACTTAATATGACTCACATGATCTATAAAAATTGGGGCAAATACATGTAAATGAAACTAGACTCGATGCTCTTTCAAGGAAAAAGTAAGCAGCAGGCTCTCCAGCATCCGTGAAGAAGGGGGATGGATGTTAAGGGGAATAACTGGAGGCTTAAGCGAAGATGATAAACCTGGGCAAAGGATGGCGCCCTTGTTAGGTGAGGGCGCTTTGACCCGAGGCAGGAAGAGGGGTTGCACTTGGCCCCGAGATTGGTGGCCACACACCAGCAGAAGACGACCATGTGCCTTGAACAGTAGCCGCAGGTCCATGGGGGCCACCAGAGAGGATGCTCCCAGCAGGAATAACTCCAGGTGGGGGCGCACCAGGACCCAATGGAGTAGCTGGACGAAGCCCAGCACAGTGCGCACCAGCATCAGGTCCAGGAACGGCAGCACCAGCATCAGTTGAAACGAGCACAGTCCCAGCTGAGAGGTCGCACCTGGCCCTAGGGCACCAAGGGCAGGCAATAACCAGCAGCAATAGGAGGGGTGGGAGGGGTCGTGAGGAGATCAGGAGGGTAGGGACCAGCCCCCCCCCCCCCCCTGGTCGGCCATGGTGGCCTTCAAGGGGGGGAAACCTCACAGAGAGAAAAAACGCAAGGAGAGAGAACACCCAGAGAGCTCTCTCTAGGGGCGGCCTAGAGAGAGAGAGAGAAACCATTCACTCTTCAACATCCTACTCTTTGCCTTTTAGAGTCCTGGTGACTCTCCCATCAATTAGTTGTAACCCATCCTATGGGCTGCAGTAAGATCAAATGCACTACGGGACTTGAGAGTTATGCACTCATCATCAGAAATGGGAATGCCAATGAAGGATAAGAGTGAGGTAATGGGGCAGGCATATGGCATAGACCTCTTGGGATTAGTGAAGCATTGTTTGATGAGGTCTACCATGAGTTTAGGGAGGTTGATTTGCTCTGTGTTGAGGAAGAAGAAGAAGAGGTACTTGTGGACTTCAGTGACAAGTTCTCTGCTTTCATCTTTGGGAGCAACAAGGGTGGTGAAGATGTGATGGATCAGACAGTTGAGAGGAGGAAAGGAGTTAGCATTGAGCTTGACATGGTCCTTGGTGGTGTCATAAGGCTGTTGGGTGATGAGGTTGTAGTACTCCGAGGTAGTGGGACGGTTGATAAGAACATCAACCCTGGAGTTTGGAATTTGTAGAGCCGGCTAAGGAGATTTGGGGTGATCTGGAAGGAGGTAACTTTAACCGTGGTGTACAGCATCATTCAAGGATTCTCCAGATGGTTGACGAACTCCGTCACAGTGGTGGG
Organism: Colocasia esculenta; assembly: GCA_014218235.1. Lineage (NCBI taxonomy): Eukaryota > Viridiplantae > Streptophyta > Magnoliopsida > Alismatales > Araceae > Colocasia > Colocasia esculenta. The sequence continues at coordinate 7,505 of JACBKR010001286.1, read as the reverse complement.
AGAATATTCTGTGGGATTACAAGAAGACGGTCTAGCCCTGGGTATCGAAGAGAGCTGAAGACCAGGAACATATCTTCCAGAGAAATGAAATCCACGTAGCGTGGCTGGACGAAGTGCTGGAAGGTTCCTCGAACCCTGGTGAGTTGTAAACCCTGGGGAACAGTCAGCTCCGGTAGACGGTCATCCCGGTGCTTGCTCCTGCGCTCTGTTGGTGCACTGGAACCCTGCGGCTCGGGGTGAAGCATGGCATGGACGAGTGCACAAAGCTTCTTCTGGGAGCCATGGGAGTGGAAGGGTCAGAGTGGGGATGAACTCTGAGAGGAGGAAGACAGGAGGAGGAAGAGGAGAAGAATAGAGGGAGGCTTGGAGATTTTGGTTCTGGAGGAAGGGGGGGGTTTGGGGTTTAAATAAAGAAGGGTTCACCTTTTGGAGGAAGGTGAAAGTGTGAAGAGAACGTGGGTACCCTTTAAAGAGTTTTATAAAGAGTTTAAAATGGAAGGGACCCACAAAATCTGGCCAAAAAGTGAATCGCTTGGACTTCTGGATAGCTCAGAGTTCTGGCTGTCGACAGGCGCTTAGGCATATGTCGACAGATATGTCCATTTTTGTGTCAGAACAGAATTTTGAATGATTTGAGTGTGGAATGAGTGTTCAAATAGGATTCCAAGGTGGAGAATAAGTATATACTCATTACATAGTGTCATAACAATAGAATTAAGACACATAAAAATTCTACAATGTTTAAGAAATAATACTCGGGAATCTTAAGTTATAGCATTTAGAATACACCGTTCAAAAATATATGAAAATAAGATAACCCTTTTGAATAAAGCCATTGTAGAAAGACATGTTCCTTAGTGGGTGATGTTCAGTTGGTACGTGAAAGTAATGTCTACATGAGCAAATAACAAATAACACATCTTGCCCTTGATTTAAAAACATGGAGGCTTCACTCTATTTCTAGCATTTGACCACCATTTCAAGTTATTGTGGGATAAGTGGTAATAAGGTCACGTTCACCTTTGACGTGAAGGTAGACATTTGTGATGTCCGTACCCTAGTTACTCAGTATAGGTGGACCATCATACCATTGTGCAGAGATAATAAAAGGACTTTTTTGACGTGAAGACAGACATTTGTGATGCCCATGTCCCCGGTTACTCAGTGATGCTCATCATTGCTCTGCCTTCTCCCATTTCATATAATTTTGGTTGAACTTTTGAGTTTAGAAATAGGTAACTTTTCTCCTTTTTTTTAATTTGAAAATCAAGGTCAAAGGTTATTTAAGGTCAAAGGTTATTTAAGGTCAAAGGCCAATGTAAAAACATTAAGTTCAATAACCTTCGTACTTGTCAATCCATTTAGAAACATGATCATCCACAAGGAGTTATTCAAGTGAGTTAGGTTAAAGCCACTAGATTTGTTCAATGTTTTCTAGATGAACACAACCTAGACTCAAGCACAAAATATTATTTCAAAATCATTGTGATTAATTCAATGTCTTCGATACTATGTGAGTATGAAATATTGTAATGGACATTAAGTCCAAATTCTCCCTTGCAAAAAAATAATGAACATTCTCATGAAGAATTGCTCAGAAAAATTGAAGATTTCACAATTGAAGGGCATCTGTCGACACCAAGAATGGGGCTATCGACAGCTACTGAGAACCAGAAGAACTGGTGTTCTAGAAGAGCCCATCTGTCGACAGCTGAAGAAGGGGTTGTCGATAGCTACTGCTTTACAGAAGAATTGTGGTTCTGGATGAGGGGATCTATCGACAGCTGGTGTTCTGGCTGTCGACAGGTACTTGGAAAATGAGTTTTGAGACATTGAATTGATTGACATGGAGATCAAGATTTGAGAAATAATGACACAATGAGTATGAATGATATCTCTCATGAATTTCACTCAACCTACCTAGACTTACTCCCCCATAATGTGTTCATGTGTGTAAAGCACATTCAATCATTTTAAGCAATTCAAGCAATGTTTTTCACATCATGGCAAGCATTTGCACAAAAAAAGTAGCATCTATAAAAATATGAGCACAAACTTTCATCTTTTAAAGAGATAAATGTGGCAAGATTGATGTGAAAGAATGTCCCTCAAACAACTCACTCAAAAACTCTTTTGACTTACTCCCCCATAATGTATGCATGGTATTGAAATGAACATTCAGGCAATTCACAATTATTATGCACACAGAATCATGGACACAGTCACGCAAGCATGATAATAACAAACATGATTCCCATTGTTAAGAGGCATTGTCATTTGGGGATAGCATTCAAAACACATTTTTTCATGCTCAGATAAAATTAAAAATCCATTTCAATTCCAGCAGTTCAAATCTGAAGTGATAAAGAAAATTTACCTGAACAGTCTTCAATCACAGTCTCAAAAATTTTACCTTTGTTTCCAATCATTTCTTGCTTTGCGCAGCCAATGTCATGTATCCATTTTCACTGTATGGATGCAAGACATCTCAGCTTGTTGATCAAGTTGGTTTTGGGACCCACACTTGCTTGGGTCCTGCAATGACATTATTGTTAGGATTTAACAATGATTTCAAAATCCAAAATGATTTTATTTTTGGAATAGATGTATTTCTTTAATTAATGGAACTATGAGCAGCATTAGTTCCATACTCTTCTGTAGTCTTGTTCAATACATCTATGTTTCATGAAATATTTTGTTTTTAGGACTTTTAGCATGAAGAATAGAACACTCTTTTGTCCAGCAATCATGTTCTTATGTACATGAAATTTCTGAGTATTTTCAGCATGAACATGATTTTTATTCCTATGTACATGGGCATGTGTATGAACATGGGGCTTGGGAACATACACAAGATGATCATTTATATGCCAACAGTCCCTAGAGATATGACCATGTTTATGACATGTAAAGCATTGGATAGACTTGGCATATTTATGAAAGTGTTGACCTTTATCCAGCAGAATTTGGCAAGGTGACCAGGTCTATTGCAATTAAAGCAAACGAGTTGAGTATTACCTGGAGCTTACCATAGTATGAGTGCATTTGTTGGAATCTATGAGATCCTCTGAGTACCTTTGATCATTGGGTTGAAAAGGAGGAGATGGTACCCTTTGGTAGCTCTTGACATGATGTGGAGTTGCAGATTGTCTTGGATTTTTCTGGGCTTATGGAGGAGCTGTAGAGACTTGTAGAGTCCCGTTTTCTTTTTCTTTTCTTTTTCTGGTTTTCGTTGAAACAAGATTCTTTTATTTACAGCATTTTTGGTAAATTTATCATTTTGTTTTTGAACATTTTTTCTGAACATGAATCTTAACAAGTTTTCTTTAGTGAAGCAGAATTCTTGTTCTTAGAAACATTGACAAATGAGGTCTTGTTTTGTTTTCAAAATCCTTTTGTTCAAGGGGTTAAATCCTAAATCCTCCTTTGAAGATTGACTTTTATTCCAAGAAGATTATCTAAATTCTGTATTCCTTGAACAAACTTAGATAAGGCAGATTTTAAACTCTCAACAGTTTTGTTCAATTCAGAATCCTCTTTCAGATTCTTGATTTGTTAACAACACTTCAAGTTCACTTGTCAATTTCCTTTTTCAGCTTTTAATGAATCAGTTTTTTTTCCTGAAGTTTGAAAGTTGATTTGTCATGACATCCAGACCATTTTCATTTTGTTCTTTTCAATTTCAATTTGAACAATTTGATTTTCCAAGTCAACAATTTTCTTCTTATTAATTATTGCATTCATCATTTAATGGTCTGTCATGATACAAGCATTCAATCTTCTTTCTAAGATGATTATTTTCCTCAACCAATTGGTTGCACTTTATTTTATTTGTTGATCATGAGCCATGTTGGAGATTTGTTTGTTCAATTGATCATTATAAAGTTTGAGATTCTCATTATGATCAATCAATTTTTCATTTTCAGTTTTCAAATCATAATTTTCATATTCAACTTGATCATGATCTTCTTTCAATTTAGAAAGCTTGTTTCCATAGTTTCTGACTTCATTCTCCAATTTTCATTCCATTTCAATTTTTCATTTTCTTCATAGAATGCTTGAGCATTATCAATTCTCATTTCATTCTTATCCAATTTTTCTTTTAGCTTCTTTTTTGAGATTTACCTTCTTAAATGATTGAACACAGTGCTCATGGCATTCTATCAATTCATCATAGGATATATCATTCTCTGAATCAGAGTTAGATATTGATATATCAAATGGGTCTGAATTGGATTTACCTGACCTTGAGAGTTCTTGACTTCTCTGACATATGTGATTCTTCAATTGTTTGAACGGGAAGAGCCTTTTGAGCTGCCATGAGCCATGTAGCATTTTCTTGTTTCCCTTCCAAACTTGCCTGTTTTCATAGAGGAGACCTGCATTTTATAAACCTTGTCATCAAACTCAATTATCATAGGTCTATTTATGATACTTGAGAACTTAGCCATATTCTGAGTATGCTTCAGATGATTAGACCAGTCAACAGAATATTGAGTCAGATCAACAAGTAATCAATCAGTTCAAACAGATCAAATGATGTTCCAAAAAGATTAATCACAAGCTATCAGATCAGATCAGAATCAGATGAGCGATTAAGCACACAAAAACAGATCTGCCAAATCACAACCGATGAATAGAAAACCCGCTCTGACATCAATTGTTAGGATCAGATATCGGTGATGGCAAAGCTACAAGGGGGGTTGAATAGATTTGCAGTGAAAATTAAGCAATTTAAAATTACTTCGAAATAATGAATCTACTCAATTAAAAAACCCACTAATCTGATGTGATTCAGTGCACAAAGTGTGTGAGATAATTGAACAATCAGATTATGTGAACTAGTATGTGGATGTTAAGAGTTTAATCGAACCCCTATGCATGCATCTAACAGCGAGACAATATCAAACCATGCACAGAGATTTTTAGGTGGTTCGGAAATCACACCACGTGACTCTACGTCACCCCTCATTACAGTGAGGACACATTACTCAAAGATGAGTACAACACACACACACTTGAGCACAACGATCAATCACACACACACACGCTAGATCAAGTCCACAATAGATCAGATCCTCTAGCCTGATCTGATCAAACACACGACACACACAGAAAAAATGCTATTATGCGAGTTCAACCCTACAATCACACACACGCACGTGTCTGAGGCAAACATGCACTCAGAGCAACCACACACACGTGGATCAAGCACAAGGGACGCTCAAACCACTTCCACACACACAGAGTTGTGAAAAGTATGGAAGGAGAAGAGTTCTGAGATGTAGAAACAAATCCAAATGTGGAACTCTTGTGGTGGTCGTCTAGAAGAACTCAAGCTCCGTGTTGATGATGATCAGATGATGGAGAAGCTTGAACTGTGGACGGACCAACTTCAACTACGCTAATGAGATGGATTTCCTTGTGCTGGACGGAGAGTTGAAGCAGAGCAGCAGAGAGAGAAAGCCTTCTTCTGGTTTTGGCTTAGGGTTTTGATATGGTGGTTCCTGCTGCGAAAATACCTTCATATGGTCTATATATATGGGTGTCCAAGTATGGAGAGTCGTGCTCAAAGGGAAACACCATAATATAGAACATATCCAAATCTCGTATCTGACTTTTCTCTTCGTTTGTCGACAGGCACTTTATAGCTGTCGATAGCTACTATAAAATTTCTGGTTTCCAGAACCATGGTGTTGCTGGAAGGCTTAGCTGTCGAAGGAGATTTGCTGGTTGTCGACAGGCAACATGATCTGTCGACAGGTACATTCATCTGTCGACAGCTACTGCTCCAGTTGAGCTTCCAGTAGCTTGTTGTTCTGGATGGTCTATCTGTCACAGGGGCCTTCAGGTTTTCGACAGGTGAGTACTTGAAGTCTTTTTCATGTTGTTTTGTACTTATATCTTGATGCTTGTTTGTATGCATTACACCTCCATTAAAAGACATTCTAAGTGAGATACAATGAATACATAGGTGATCAATAAAAGCATGATTGTCATTTATTCATGTCTTTGTCATTTTTGTCATTTTCCAACATTTACAGAACATCAATTATGTCAAACATCATCAAAAACATTTAAGCACATGTCATCATACACATTGTAACCCAACAAATAGTTAGTTATAGTCTAAGTTAGTCTTTGTGAATATGAATTTATTAACTTGAAACTATTCTAACCACGGCTCTACCCATCACTAGGTACTAACAAGAGACCTAGCTTAATGCTAGACACAAATAGCGTAGGAACCTAGATCCTCACAACATGATCCTTTAACGTAGGGCCATAACTTCCCCACTAATGTATTCTAGGACTTTAGAAAGCCTAGGCTCTGATACCACCTGTCACGCCCAATTTTATTTAGCAGCGAAATAAATTGGGAGACGCGACGAACAAGCAAGCATTAGAAACTATAGACCAATAACTTTTAAAATAGGGGCCCACAATGCAATAATCAAATTTTCTTCCTTATTTATCAAAACGAATATTACAACCTCAATGTCAAATGAAACACTCCTTGCTCACCAATCTATCTATCTCTCAAAGAAAAGGGAAATTTCATTCATAACCAATCTAAATAAAAATAAGAATGGACTCTCTAAGTGTAATCCACGCTCGCCGCAAAGTCCCATCATTTAGCTTACCTTCACTACCTGAAATGTTAAAGAGAGCAGGTATGAGCGCACTCGCCCAGTAGGATTTACATCTTCCAGCAATGATATAAGTATTACATTTTAAAAGCTAGAAGGTATGAACATGATATGTACAATGCAATTAAAACGTCGGTAGTAAACACATGTACAGTGTATCATGCAAGATAGTATGATCAAGAGATTGTAATGATCAATCTAGCAATAAGGTTGTATTCAAGAGTTCAAGATATTGCGAACAATGATCTAGCAAGATAGTAACTCATGAACAAGAACAAGATAGCATGTAATAAGATGGCCATTTCACTAGCAAGCATTTTAAGTAACTCACTCGGAGCACTCCACAAGAATATCACGAAGGATCTATTGGTGCCTCATGCAAGTACGTCCTTCAGCCACTTGGGGTTAAGGACCAGCACACAGTAGCAGGTGACAAGCAAGTAAGTTTATCACGTGTAACAAGTACGTTCCATGCCAAGCACAATCATGATTCTGCACCCGCTAGGCACACGACTTTGTTAGGGGATAAACCTAACAATCAACTCTGGGGTAACAAACATCTTTGGGAAAAATAGGCAATCAACACCTTGGGGTGTAAACAAGACTTTGTTGGGGCGAATCAGACAATCACAACCATAGGTAACAGGACTTTGCCAGAATCTCCAGGACCAGATATGGGCCCTCTAGTCAGGTTGTATTGCGCAACACTGGCATGTGTCCAATGAGCCGTCGACTCAGGGTGCAAGAACGAGTTTTGAGTCCATGACTCCAATATAATTAATGTACTTCAAGAACGTATCATAAGAAGGCATGTGTGTCAATAAGGATAGACTGGTCGAGAGAAAGTCAGGACTA
>JACBKR010001285.1:0-76689 GCA_014218235.1 Colocasia esculenta | reverse complement strand
CCGTTATTGGCTATGTGTTCTCAGGTGAGACCGAGGAAGATACTTACACTCAAGAGGACGGGAACGACCAAGAGTGAAGTCAAGAGTACCTTAGCATCATAGTATTATGTTAGAGTTGAAGCTTAGTCTTTTGCTTTATTCAATGTAATTGGGCCTATAGAATGGCTCTGATGTTAGTGGTTGTAACTAGACATTTGAAGAATTATTAATGAGATGTATTTGCTTTAATATTTATTTTTGTCCAATGGTTTGATGTCTAGTATTCGCTCTGTACCCGTTTACTTGCAACTGCCTCGCGTTCCAATATTCCGCGTCGGGGCGTGACATCTTGACTTCTTTGCCTTCAGATCTTTTGGATTCTCTACCTTTCTTGAAATACCTTCGTCCTGACTGGTATTTCTTCTTAGCCAAAATGCTTTGCTGTCGTCTAGAGAGAAAGGTTTCTTCTTCATCTTCACTACTTTCTTTACTCTTGTCACTTTCTGATTCGCCCTCAGAGGTGTCTTCTATGGCCTTGAGAGCATTGATGTGCTTCTTCTTGCTGGAGGATTCTCCTAGACTTTCCATATTTATCTCATGAGCCATTAAGGACCCAATGAGTTATTCGAGGGACATTCTTTTGAGATCATTGGCTTCTTCTATTGTTGTTACCTTTGGAGTCCATGAGGTTGGTAGATATCTTAATATCTTTCTTACCATGTCTCCAGTCTCATAAGTCTTTCCTAGCCCAGCATGTCCATTGGTTATGTCCATGAAGCGACTGTACATTTGGGAGATGGACTCTCCGGACTACATTTGAAACCTCTCATATTGAGCTACCAATATATCAATTCTTGTTTCTTTACCTTATCAGTTTCTTCATATGTGCCTTAGTTTGTTCCACGTCTCTTTGGTTGATTTACATGTTGATATTCTATTGAACTCTTTCTTGCTTAGAGAGCAACACAGTATACTCTTTGCTTTGCTGTTTTGGGATAGCTTCTTCTTGTCTTCATCTGTCCATTCGTATTTGGTGTTGGTTACTTTGAGATCTCCTTCTTCGATTATTGTCCATAGCTGGAAATCAAGTCCTTGAAGGAAGAACTTCATTCTTGTCTTCTAGTAGTTGTAATCTTCACCATCGAATAGAGGAGGTCTATTGATGGATTATCCTTCTGCATGACCTTGAGCTGTCATTTATCTTTGCTCTTCAGATCGTGATATCTACTTACTCGAAGAGACTTGCTCTGATACCACTTGTTGCCCAGATAGCAGGCCAAGAGGGGGGTGAATGGACTGCTAAAAATTTCTTTTAGAATAATCCTGTAAATAAAAACACTTGGACAGAAGACACTAAGTTTGATGATTAGAGTTAGTGTAAAGCAATCACAAAAAGATCAATCACACAGACAATAGGTATTTTATCCTGGTTCAGATCTCCTATCACAAGGAGTCCTACGTCCAGTCCCCAAGAACCAACTTGGGATTTCACTAACCAAGAGTACAGTCCCCCTTAAGGACACTTACACATCCAGCCATAGCTGGCCTTCTCTTCTCTACCCGAAGAGGCACTAGCCCCACCTGATGCAACAGTCTTCCTTCTTACCAAAGGGAATAACCACCCACTCAACAGCAGGTCTTCTCTTCACAACCGAAGAGGAACACTCAAGAACAAATGAGTAAAGAGTGGAAGGCCCCTAGACCAAGCTTATAGCAACTGCTTGATCTGAGGCATAGTCTGAGAGACAAAGATTATCACACAATGAACTCTCTCAGTTCTACACAAGCTCTCAAAAGCTAAACAGGTTTCTGTGGAGAGCTAAAGACTGTTTGAGTGGATGAGCAAGCTCTTCTTTCTTCTGGGTGACTAAGATCTTCAAGCTATTCGAATATTCTTCAGAATTCACAAGGTCTTCTTCATGGAGTCACCAGTCTTCTATTTATATTCTTTGAAAGATTTAAACTGTTGAAGCATCCATTATCTCACATCTTTATGCACGTTGGAGTGTCTGGTCCGAGGTATGGAGTAAAAGAACCTACAACCATTAAATGTTGAGATAGACACATGCATAGAGGCGGATTGTCTGAATCTCTGCTTGCTTGTGTCAGGTTGACAGGTCCAACGTTGTAACGTATGTTTCTACCGAAACCCTGCACACCATAAATGCTGAAGCATAGACAACTCATCTTTGTCTAAACTGTCAGACAACGTTAGTAGTCGTGCTTTAAGAAGTTATACTAAAAAGGAAATTCCATTCTGTCGACATATAGTGTTACTCAAGAATGTGGTAAACAAGAGATATATCATGCAGAGATATTGTACCAACACAATAAATATTAGAGAGCACAGGATACAACATGATTCGCGGGAAGACTTGAAATCCACAGAGATTTGAAAAATATATTTGAATATCATGTGGAATATAATTTAAGAATGTCTGAAAAGAATTTAAATAGGATTATTCAACAGTTGTCCAAAACATAATCGTTATTAAAAGAGAGTTGATGTTTCGAGATAGTCTGTGATCAGAGAGAGTCGATGTGGATATGAAATCGATGTTATAGCTATAATCCATGTGAGAATGTAATTCATGTTGAAACAAAGTCAATGTAAACATAATCCATGTTATGAAATCGATGTGCAGATGAAATCGTTGTTTAACTGAAATCGTTGTACACATGAAATCGTTGTTTAACTAAAATCGTTGTTTGAAACGAAGTCGTTGTCAGTAAAGTCGTTGTTTCATATGAAGTCAATGTTCTATCAAAATCGATGTTTGAGTGAAATCGTTGTAGAAACAAAGTCGTTGTTTCATATGAAGCCGATGTTCTACTGAAATTGGTGTTTAAGTGAAATCCTTATAGAAACGAAGTCGTTGTTTCATATGAAGCTGATGTTCTACCGAAATAGAAATGAAGTCGTTGTTTCATATGAAGCCGATGTTCTACTGAAATCGATGTTTAAGTGAAATCGTTGTAAAACGAAGTCGTTGTTTCATATGAAGTCGATGTAGTAACAAAATCGATGTTCTACTGAGAAAATTGTTGTTTAAGTAGAAGTCGATGTAGAACTGAAATCGTTATTTAAGTGAAATCAGTGTTCTACCAAGGAAGTCGTTGTTTAAGTGAAACCATAATCGTTGTGAGCTATCACATGGAAGTCGATATATACTTAACAGAACATATGTAATGAACTTCACAGAACAGTGAGTGTAGACAAACTTACTGATTTTGTTTGAATTACTGCCTGTTGATAAACTTCAGAAAATGATGTTAGAAAATAATATTAAGGGTTTTGTTAATCACCAAAAATACATATAATAAATGACAAATTATATGGAGATGGACTGATCATCATATATGACCCTGCTCGCTACAGTAAAATGACTAATTCATCTTATGATCATCATATATTACCAAGATAGGGAAATCATGTCTTCATTACCCAAAGGGATGGGAGTTTGCTATTCTGGGCAATACAAGGTCATAAGATAGATTTGCCTCCTTTATGATTGAGAAAATGAAGTTTGCTGAAAATTAGCTATTGCATTGCCCTATGGCCCCACTATTTACAATCATTTTCAAGCATTTTTATATAATTTGGATACTGGGGAACCTATTCCTCAAATTGAGCCCATTGGGTGTCAAATCTGCGAATGAGTCAGTTCAAAATAGTTCATGGTCATTGGACAAAGGGGAGTCTACCAAATTGTACACATCAAATTTTTTAGGACCAAGGCTAAACTAAAGAACATGTTGAAGCACCAGTCGAAGCTCCAGTTGAAGACCAACCAACAGCTCCAGTTGAAGCCCAACAAGAAGCACCAGTTGAAGCTCCAGTCGAAGAGCAAACTACTACATCAACTGATCAGTCATATGTTGTAGAAGGAATTCCCTCTTCAACTTTTCAAAGGATATCCCAACTAATTTCAGAAGCATTTTCTGACTTAGCTAGGGATTCTGCACCTCAGGGGGAGACTAGCAGCCATCAAGAGCAGATACCCTCAACAACAACTCTTGAATCAACATATCCTCCCACTCAAGAGGAACCTGAAGCAACTCAACAACCACCACCTGAAGACCCTTCAATGCCTCAGGGGGGGACCAATGGTGAAGAGTTGAGGTCTGATCAATCAGACAAAGTCCAGGCAATAGAGGAAGAATTGTGGTTTGATCAACCAGACAAGCAGGAGAATTGGAAAAAAGGACATTGCTGAAATAAAAACTGAAGTGATAAGAATGGAACATGCAATGGAGTCTATGAGGTCAAACATCTACCAGGAGATGGGATTTTACGCGAGGATTTGAGGCAACTAACCAGTCTTGTAAAAAAAGCCTTATCTCCCTCTGCACTAGCCCCCAAGCTCCAGCTCCTATGACCCAACCTCAAATTCTTTTTTTTTTTTTTGGCAAAAACGGTCCTCAGATATCAGGCTAGGAGAGTGCCCCCCCCCCCCAGCGGGGGAGAGTGTTCTCACTCCACCAGCGATGGTCTAGGCCGGAAAATAAATAGATGTCAAATACAAGAGCATCCGGGCGAACCCTTACAGAAGACCGGGGAGGCTAGCCTAGCCGCAGGGAGGGTAGGCCAGTCTTGTCTAACATAGCAAACCCCTACAGCCAGGACTACAAGCCAGGGGTAACTCAGCTAAAGAGTACACATGGTTTTCATTAATGGAACAAGCATAAGAAGTCAAGCCGTCAGCAACCTGATTCGCTTCTCTGAAAGTATGGCGAATGTGACTGTCATTTCTCTGGTAGATAGCAAGGGCAGGCCGCCACCATCTTAAGCAATCCCAGTTAGGAGGGGATTTGGTGGAAAGAGAGGTAACTAGAGTAGAAGAGTCAGAAAATGTCATAGAGATGTGGAAACCAAACTCTTCTGCCAGCTTGAGACCATCATGAAGAGCACGAACTTCAGCTTGGAGACTGTTAACGAAACCATAGTGGAATGCAAAGGCCAGGAGGATATCACCATTCGAATTCCTAATACAACCGCCACCACCACTGGGACCTGGATTGCCTTTGGAGGCCCCGTCCACATTCAAACAAAGACCAGATATAGGAGGGATCCAGCAAACAAGCCTCATCTTGGTTCTGCTAATAATGGGGTCCAGATGAAAAGAGCGCAAGGCAAGAAGCTGGGGCACATTAGGAGTATGCTTGAAAGTGACCTGCTTGAAGGCATGAGAGATCTGAAATTTAATGTTCTCGATGATGATAGTTTTGGATCTGAAATTCTGGTTATAGCGCCTCGTGCATCGTTCCTTCCAAATCTCCCACGTGATAAGGATCATGCCATAGAGAGAAGTAAAGCCAAAGGGGGACGACATCTTAGCATTTTTGATAGCTCTCCAGCACCAGGAAGTGAAATGCTCATGGGTGGAATCTGAGGGGCTAGAAAAGGAGCAAACCAGTGCCAAAGAGTAGCAGCAATATCACTACTGGAGAAGAGGTGATCAATATCTTCCATCTGATGATTAATGCAGCAAGAGCATTTAGAAGGTAAGTAAAAACCAATATCAGAATTATAGAGTCAACAGGAATCGCCCTGTGCAATATTTTCCAACAAAATAAAGCAGCCATCTGAGGAAGAGGTGGTGCCAGATCTTGGATAACGCAGGTCGATGAGTACCCCTTGGTCTTAAGATATTGTACGCAGACTTGGAGGAGAAATCACCATCTTATTGGGAGACTAGATGCAACTATACTTTTCATCAGAAAGAGTGATGTTGCCTAAACATTGAACCCGAGGCAGAAGCGACCACACATGGTGAGAGGGATCGCAGAGAGCCTCATGGACCGAAACATGGGGAGCGCTGGAGGGATCCTGCAAGAATAACCGAAGAGGGCTTTTACCTGCCCAAATATCATAAAAGAAATCCACACTCTTACCATTTTCCAAGATCCATCTGGTGTTATTGTCAATGGCGGCCTTTGCAGCGGTGAAGACTTGCTTAGGGAGATTGAACATAGATGGAGAGTCCAGCTTAGCATACCGAGCCCATAGAGAAGTGCCATGGTAAATATTCCAAAGGTATTTAGTAGCCAGAGTGATTTGCACATGCCATAAGCTACGAATTCCAAGCCCTCATTCAGCAGTAGGCCATTGGATTGTAGACCAAGGTAACCAGTGGCGCCTTTGGACCCCATCAAGGCCACTCCAGAAGAAAGAAGCACAAGCTTTCTCCAACAACCGAATAACACCTTTGGGCAAGACCATAGCAGATGCAGTATAAATAGGGATTGAGGAAAGCACAGAGTTGATAAGAGTGGTCCGACCAGCCTGCGAGAGGAACTTTGATTTCCAAGAGGAGAATTTACCGTTGATTTTTTCAAATAAATATTTGAAATCAGATATCTTAACCCTTCCTTCATGGAGACGAATTCCCAGGTAATTGATAGAACCATCCTGAGATCTAAATCCCGTGATTCTTTTAATGGAGGCAGAGGTGGTTGCAGAAGCTTTTCGGATAACACAAACTGGCTCTTACTGTTATTGATGCGCTGACCAGAGGCGGCTTCGTAGGCTGTGAGGAACTTAAGCATCTTGTGAATATTAGTTGCATGGACCCAACCTCAAATTCACAAATGGAAAATCCAACCTTAATATTAAAAGGAGTAAGAAGATCTGGGAAGAAAAAATATGGTTTAGGATGGATATACTCCACCTGATAATGAAGAAACAGTCATTCATCCTAAAATTTATCCAATACAAAATTTATAGCTGAACAAAATCCTAACTATAAATCAAACAATAATAAAAACAATAAGCCAAACAAGATAATAAATAATATCTCTTGCTGCACTCATTGTAACAAACTAAGTCATACTAAAAATCACATGTACAACCAAACATCTAAAATGGATTCTGAAAAGAAACTATAAAGAAGCTAACCAACCAGGACCCAAAAGAAGAAGTATCTTCAACTAAACCTTCTTGGAATTGATCTTCAGGAGCACTGGCAGTAGGCTCCCCCTGACTTGCAGGCTCCCCCTGAGCAGGAGCATCTTCCATATGAACATCCTCAATATGGCTTGGTGCCATAACCTCTGGAATTGTTTCTTCATGGCTTTCTTCCAAATCAGCTTCTTCAATAGGAGCAGTAGGGGTTTCTTCAATATGAGCATCTACATGTTCCCCCTCAATGTGAGCAACACTTGCCACAGGATCATCAACTGACTCTTGAATAACAGCAGGTGCAGGAACTGGAGGAGGGATCACACCTTCAGATGATTACCCAAAGGGCTCAATGAGTTCAACTGTTATGTCTTCAATCCTCCTTTCTAATGCAGAAGGCTCATCCTCTCTAACCATAGCTTCTTCTTCTTGAACAGGTGGAGCCTCATCAGTAGAGGCTTCTCCAATGATGGCTTCTCCTTCAACCACAGATGTCTTGGTCCACACATTTTTGGCCAACGAAAAACCACTTTCTTCAGATTCTTGGAGCGAATAGGCTGACCCATCTTCTCCATCAGTTCACCTTTCAAATCAATCTCAAAATGGCTGAAAATTCTGGTAAGTAAATGAGCATAAGGAAGGACACTGTTAATTTATTTTTCTTATCCCAAATAACCTCAGTAGCAGACTTGATCCTTTCAATCATGATCTGAGCCATGTTAATATCTGCTTCTGAATAGCCCAGAACATCACATCAGCATCACCTTTTGTACAGGAGGAAAAAGTAGCACTCCTGAGGACCAAAATCTGACAGACTATAAAATGCAAAATTCTATTGACCGCATTGAACTGGTTATATCATCTTACCATCCTTCAACTTGTACTCTGTTCCAATAATCTCGAGTCCCTTAGCATGAATATCTACAGAGTTCACTAGACTGTGCCCTACTTTAGAAACTCCAAATAGCCTCTCCAACAGGTCATGAGTGATATGAATAGATTTACCTTTGACCAGGGAGGTATGAGACCCATCTTCTTATGATTTCAAACATGTGTAGAATGTCTTGGCTAGGTGCGGGTAGCTTGGTTCAGAAACAGTGCAAATGCCCAACCACTTCAACCTCTAAAGAGCTTCAATCACACTATGCATATCATGTTTCTCCAAATCATCCAAGTCAATTGCCTTGTTGCCACAGAGCTTGATCTTCACAGCTTGATATCTCTCCAGTTGATCTGCCGTGAGGAAGGCGGCGGCGTAGCCACCCACACTGCTGGAGCTCCCAGAAGCGGCCATGGAAGATCGCAAGAAGGGTTCTAGAGGATCGTGGGAGGAGGAACAAAACCCCTCAAGAAATTTGAGCGGGAAGAGGGAGATCCTTTGAAAGCACGAAGAGGGATGCTAGAGTTGATGAGGGTTTTGCAGGCCTTAGAGTCGAAAGAGATAAGAGAGAGAGAGAGAGAATCAGTGAAGGAAGGGTTCTCGTCATAACGGAAGGACATAAAGTTACTTTTGAAATGGCGGAGCAGTAAATGTAGAAATCGACAAAATAGGTGATCATAACACAAAGGATAATGGATTTACTTAAATTACGCGGGGAAGGATAAGTCTTATTCTGAAATTTATTATTTTATTTCAGTTACGTACAGATATGTCTGTTACAAATTGCACATGTCTAGTTCTCTTGTAAGAGATGTAAATCTCTCTTCAGGTAAGGCTTTTGTAAAGATATCTGCCAACTGATTTTGTGTATTTACAAATGAAATACTAATATTACCATTTGCAACATGATCTCTAATAAAATGATATCTAACCTCAATATGTTTCATCATTGAGTGCTGCACTGGATTTTTTCGTTAGATTTATAGAACTTGTGTTGTCATACAGCAAAGGTGTAAGACCCCGGATTTTTATTCTCTTTATATATCTGTATGTATATGAATGGTGTGTTGGTGTTCGGTTGTTGTGTGCTTAGCATGCGTAGTTCATTGTGCCTGCTATAAGTTTTATCCTTCTCTTGAGCATGAGCATGTGTAATATCTATATATATATATACATAGGTGTATATGAAAATTAATGTAGAAGTGAATAATTAGCTAATTAGATGTGTATTATGAATACCAAGAATCTCTGACTTAGGATGCTTGAATGATACTATGCATGTGGTATCTAAATATTGAAGAATATCCTATACTACCTATTTCATGGAATTTTGTATGGGAAGTGTATGAAGTACCTATATGTATGTACGTGTGTATGTTATCTTATGCGTGTGACAAATGTATACCAAATTCTACATGCATAACACCTTGGTGTACTCGTGTATGCATGTGTATGATTAGTTGTAAACGTTGTTCATTTGCATGGTTTAGTTAAGGTGTACATTGTACTTCGTACATTGCATATACATAAAGAGTTCAAGCATGGTAGGTGTAATTAGTAGTTTATATTGAAATTCTATACTCCTCAAGAATAACATGCATGTATTTTTATGATATTTAGGTGAGAATAGTCAATTGGCTAAATTATGCATATAGTACATATTAAGGAATCCTATGCATATAGTACTTAAGCAATGTTAGGTAAAGTTGTGTAAGTTAATCTAATTACCGGTGCGCATGTTGTACCCATCTATTTCAAGCATAATGGGCATAAGTATGCTATACCAGTGTGTGTATACTATATATATATGTCAAATCAAGTGTGTGTGTGCGAGGACTATTTTATCGAATAGATTATTCCTAGCTAACCTAACTCATATCACCTCCTAATGATTGCAAAGCCCTCGCAATTCTTGTCATTTATCTCGCCGTGTGTTGAGTCGCACTTATGTAAAACATTGTGTACGCATAGTAGATATCTACGTACATCTATCTTAGTGTATTTATGTATGCTTATGTATGCCTAGGTATGAATGATATTGATTTCCTGGTGTGGTAATATACATGTTACACCTTATACATTGTATGTATATATATAGAGTAAGCATAGTTCCTGCATGTTTTAAGTTCTAGCCGAAGGGCCAAATAGCATCAATATGTTTATGTTAAATATAAATAAGGTATGTATTGCATGGTGATAGTATGGATATAATACCGTATACATATTGCATGTATATAAGCTTGGTATGTATGTTTTTCTGCATAATTTAGGGTTCTGGCCGAAGGCACCTTGGCGTCAAGCCCAGGCCGTTGAGCCAGTGTCAGCGTCCAGACATGGACGCCAACACTAACTCCGGCGTCCAGCGATATGGACGCCAATTCTCTGACCTGTATGCGTTGCAGAGCCAGAAAATCCGGAGCAAGGCATGGCCACCATAGGGGGATGTCCCCCAATGGCTCTCAGGTTGTCAAATCGGTATGGTGAGTGGGTGAGGGGCTCTCCTTAGGTCTGAACCCGAATTTGGTCCCTCCCACTCCTCACTTCACCTTGCAAGAGGAGAAATAGAGAAAGAAAAACCCTAGAGAAAGTCTGTGAGAAAAACCCCTTTTAGCACCCACAAATCCGACCCCCTGGAGGTTGATCCGGCCATCTACTGTGACAAGAAGGAAGCTGGAGCAAAGGAGAAGGCCTACCCATCATCCCCTTGCTGTGGAGCTCATCCAAGAACCCGGAGGAAGGTGATCTTGGAGGCCATCCTGCAACTTCTTGGGACTGCCCAAGGAGGTCTTCACCGAGCCCTAGATCCCTTGGAGGAATTTGTGAAAGGCAAGTGACCTATCTATGGTGTCCCCGTATGAGTCTAGGTGGGTTTTGCTATTTTTATGGATTTTTCCTCGAGTCCTAGACCCTCCCATTCACCCAAGTTTCAGAGCTCGGGTCTGTGTTTCTGCACAGACCTGATTCGACGGCAAGGTCCCTGGACGCCTGTGATGATCTTGGCGTCCATCGGCCATGCCGCTGACCCTGAGTCAGCGGCCAGAGACCGCCGCCTAGTTCCTCGGGACAGAACAGTGAGTTGTTCTGTCCTTCTTATGCATTAATTTCGGTATGTTTTCCGTGATGAGGATATATGGAGACCGTATACTCTATGTATATTGATAGTTGTGATGTGTGGATGAATGTGGTGTGATGGTGAATGTGGGATAATGATATCTTGTAAACTTGTGAGCATGACATGTAGACAATCTTGTAAAACCATGATTCATGATTAGGATTAGTGTGAATGCCTTGATTTTGTCTGATCATGAAAGTTAGTGTGTCAGTATGTGCGTTTGAAATTTTGGTAATTTATCCATGCTTGTGTAATTTGTAAATAAGCTCGGTTCGAAAAAAATAAAAACATGCAAGAATGGTTTGTAGGGTTCAATCATAGATGTATGAATTAGGGTAATTTTGTACCCTAAATTCCTACATATGTTAGTAGCTTATGTTTAAACAGCAAGTGGCTAAATTACAAGACGTGTTAACCCCCATGTTAACTTAAGTTGCTAATAGCATGCTAATTAGGTATTTTATTTTCTGTAAATTCTATTTAGCTCGGACAAATCTGAAAATTTGAGTGTATGATCTTGAACCCGAAAACAGCATGTGGTTAAAATTGCAGGTCATTTGGATCAGTAAATAAAAAGTTATGTATTTTCATGTGAATTGTGATAATCTACGTATACTATCGAAACGTGCTTAGTTATTGTCTAAAACCAACTTGATTGGTAATTTACTGTGTTAAACTCCTGAAATCTGTAGTAGCATGATTAGGAGAAAAACAAAGGACACATTGTGCATGAGAAAATGAAGGAGAGGTGAGTGTTATGTGTAAAACACATGTTAAAACTCGGTATGAGTAAAGTGTAAAAGTTGTGCCTATGTGACACTGCTACCCTAGAAGCATCGGAAGCCGTATATAGAAAGGTCCCTATAGAAGGCTCCATGTGATATAAGTTTGTCCCAAAGGCATTGGGAAAACCACGGAGGTGGACAAGTACCACTGGATAGGGTGGAGAGGGCTTCTCCCGGTCTGCGCAGTTACCAAGATTCACCGCTGTATTGCCTAGGTGGTGAGTACGTGTATGAGTTGTGTCATGTGTTGTGTTATGAGTTGTTTTGAGAGCTGTGCTAAGGAATGAGCACGAGCTATGAGATATTTGTTAGTGTCCTCTACTGGTGTTAGGACTATGTGTCATGGCGAATTATTTAAGTAATGAAAAATGAATAAAGTGTGAAATATGTGAACATGGCACGTGGTAAGTGCCCAAGATGCACGTGGTAAGTGCAATCGATGTGATATGTGATAAGTGAAGTGGAAGAGAAAATGATGTGGAAATGAGTAAATTGTGTAAGTGTGAACATATGTACATGTCAAATGCGTAAAAGTGAACAATGTGAATGAGTAAGTGTGCAATCATGTGAAACTGAAAATGCGAGAATGTGTTATTGAAACCCATGTGAGACTAAATCTGAAACCATGTGAATTCAGAAAATGCATGTTATTATTCTCATGTTTATGTGTGCAAAAAGTTTAGAATCCATGATAGGGACAACTAATGAATATGTGTGAAAATAGCATGACGGTTTGGTCATATGATATGTTTTAACCAACGTTGTAGCTCTCATATGTAGATTTATAGCCGTTAAACCACGTGAAATCAGCAACCTAAAGCATGTGAAAAGGGTTATGTGTGTACTTAAGAACATGTGGAATCCATGCTAATGTGTCCCCTTTCATGTATGTAAAATTGTTCATGTTGGTAGCTCTCATGCCTTAGCTCTTAAAGATTAAAGTTCATGAGTAAATTGAGTAGAGAGCATGTGATAGGTGAATTTTATTTTCAAAAATCTGAAAGCACGATTCATGTATAAAATTGTAAACTTTCTTGATAGGTTGAGGCTTGAATTGACTAGCATGCTATGTGTTGCAATTGTAAATGTGCATGTAGAACCACTAGGACTTGTACGTGTATATCATGAGTAGTGTTCTTGCTGAGTCTTTGGACTCACTCTTGCTTCAGCGTACAGGTTGACAGGTATCGTGCACTAGAAGGAAGCGTGGCAAGGATCATCATTTAGAAGACTACTTTGTGGAGCTGTTACCAGTTGTACTTTTCTTTTGCACAAAAGGATCATTGTATGGACAATATTTAGACATTGTAGTTCTCTTTATTCTGTATTAATGTGGACATTGTCTTTCCATTTCGCTATTTAGATTGTGGAATGTGTGTTGGTGACGGGTTAAGAGTTGAGTTGTTAATTTTATTCCGCTGTACTCTATTACTATCCAGGTACATATCAACCTATTGACCAGTGTTGGGTACATGTCCCACTGTGACGGCGCCCTTTTTACCGATGGGGATTGGTATAATCGTACCGGTATGAAGAGGGTCGTTACAGAGATTGGTATCAGAGCATAAGGTTGAGACTGTACATGGATAGACCATCACCGTCACAACATTGCAAAGTCTTCATAGGGAATTGTCCATATATATAAAATCTACTAATAGTAGATGGAAGATAATAGGGAGAATAGTTAGAATATAGTAACCTAGGTTCTAATTGAGTTATTTATTTTGCAGACTATGGCTGGACGTGATAGACGTGGTGCGCAGTCTCGGAGGTATGAGCAGAACCGCAAGCTGAAGAACTTCGTGAAGGGCTTAAGCCATCAGTAAGGGTTAGGCTTCTGGAACTCGATTCACGTACCTTAGGAGAACTTCTAGGTGTGACCACCCAGCAAGAGAAAGGAGCGGGATCTCTCCCAGAGGGGGAGGCAACTCCAAAGGAGAATATGATCAAGCCATTCCAAGGCAAGATAGGAAGAAGGAGAAAACCTTGGAAGGTCAACAATCACTGTGGCCTCAAGCATCGAGAAGCCCGAGTGCACCCAGTGCGGGAAGCATCATGGTGGGAAAGCATGTTGGAGGAAGGAAGGACGGTGTCTTAAATGTGGAAGCAAAGATCATCGGCTTAAAGAGTGTCCGAATCTGAAGACGAAGTTCACTCCGCGAGGCGCTTCACCGACCGCGATATAGGAGCGAGAGTAACTGATGATGACCTCGGCGACGTCACCACAGGTACTCGATGCGATCTTCGAGGACGAAGATCTTTTTCTAGAGGGGGGGTGTAAGACCCCGGATTTTTATTCTCTTTATATATCTGTATGTATATGAATGGTGTGTTGGGTGTTCGGTTATTTTGTGCTTAGCATGCGTAGTTCATTGTGCCTGCTATAAGTTTTATCATTCTCTTGAGCATGAGCATGTGTGAATATCTATATATATATACATAGGTGTATATGAAAATTAATGTAGAAGTGAACAATTAGCTAATTAGATGTATTATGAATACCAAGAATCTCTGACTTAGGATGCTTGAATGATACTATGCATGTGGTATCTAAATATTGAAGAATATCCTATACTACCTATTTCATGGAATTTTGTATGGGAAGTGTATGAAGTACCTATATGTATGTACGTGTGTATGTTATCTTATGCGTGTGACAAATGTATACCAAATTCTACATGCATAACACCTTGGTGTACTCATGTATGCATGTGTATGATTAGTTGTAACGTTGTTCATTGCATGGTTTAGTTAAGGTGTACATTGTACTTCGTACATTGCATATACATAAAGAGTTCAAGCATGGTAGGTGTAATTAGTAGTTTATATTGAAATTCTATACTCCTCAAGAATAACATGCATGTATTTTTGATATTTAGGTGAGAATAGTCAATTGGCTAAATTATGCATATAGTACATATTAAGGAATCCTATGCATATAGTACTTAAGCAATGTTAGGTAAAGTTGTGTAAGTTAATCTAATTACCGGTGCGCATGTTGTACCCATCTATTTCAAGCATAATGGGCATAAGTATGCTATACCAGTGTGTGTATATATATATATATATATATATAATATATATATTATATATATATATATATATATATATATATATATGTCAAATCAAGTGTGGTGTGCGAGGAGTATTTTATCGAATAGATTATTCCTAGCTAACCTAATTCATATCACCTCCTAATGATTGCAAAGCCCTCGCATTCTTGTCATTTATCTCGCCGTGTGTTGAGTCGCACTTATGTAAAACATCGTGTACGCATAGGTAGATATCTACGTACATCTATCTTAGTGTATTTATGTATGCTTATGTATGCCTAGGTATGAATGATATTGATTTCCTGGTGTGGTAATATACATGTTACACCTATACATTGTATGTATATATATAGAGTAAGCATAGTTCCTGCATGTTTTAAGTTCTAGCCGAAGGGCCAAATAGCATCAATATGTTTATGTTAAATATAGGTATGTATTGCATGGTGATAGTATGGATATAATACCGTATACATATGCATGTATATAAGCTTGGTATGTATGTTTTTCTGCATAATTTAGGGTTCTGGCCGAAGGCACCTTGGCGTCAAGCCCAGGCCGTTGAGCCAGTGTCAGCGTCCAGACATGGACGCCAACACTAACTCCGGCGTCCAGCGATATGGACGCAAATTTCTCTGACCTGCATGCGTTGCAGAGCCAGAAAATCCGGGAGCAAGGCATGGCCACCATTGGGGGATGTCTCCCAACGGCTCTCAGGTTGTCAAATCGGTATGGTGAGTGGGTGAGGGGCTCTCCTTAGGTCTGAACCCGAATTTGGTCCCTCCCACTCCTCACTTCACCTTGCAAGAGGAGAAATAGAGAAAGAAAAACCCTAGAGAAAGTCTGTGAGGAAAACCCCTTTTAGCACCCACAAATCCGACCCCCTGGAGGTTGATCCGGCCATCTACTACGACAAGAAGGAAGCTGGAGCAAAGGAGAAGGCCTACCCATCATCCCCTTGCTGTGGAGCTCATCCAAGAACCCGGAGGAAGGTGATCTTGGAGGCCATCCTGCAACTTCTTGGGACTGCCCAAGGAGGTCTTCACCGAGCCCTAGATCCTTGGAGGAATTTGTGAAAGGCAAGTGACCTATCTATGGTGTCCCCGTAGAGTCTAGGTGGGTTTTGCTATTTTTATGGATTTTTCCTCGAGTCCTAGACCCTCCCATTCACCCAAGTTTCAGAGCTCGGGTCTGTGTTTCTGCACAGACCTGATTCGACGGCAAGGTCCCTGGACGCCTGTGATGATCTTGGCGTCCATCGGCCATGCCGCTGACCCTAAGTCAGCGGCCAGAGACCGCCGCCTAGTTCCTCTGGACAGAACAGTGAGCTGTTCTGTCCTTCTTATGCATTAATTTCGGTATGTTTTCCGTGATGAGGATATATGGTAGACCTATACTCTATGTATATTGATAGTTGTGATGTGTGGATGAATGTGGTGTGATGGTGAATGTAGGATAATGATATCTTGTAAACTTGTGAGCATGACATGTAGACAATCTTGTAAAATCCATGATTCATGATTAGGATTAGTGTGAATGCCTTGATTTTGGTCTGATCATGAAAGTTAGTGTGTAAGTATGTGCGTTTGAAATTTTGGTAATTTATCCATGCTTGTGTAATCTGTAAATAAGCTCGGTTCGAAAAAAATAAAAGCATGCAAGAATGGTTTGTAGGGTTCAATCCATAGATGTATGAATTAGGGTAATTTTGTACCCTAAATTCCTGCATATGTTAGTAGCTTATGTTTAAACATCAAGTGGCTAAATTACAAGACGTGTTAAACCCCATGTTAACTTAAGTTGCTAATAGCATGCTAATTAGGTATTTTATTTTCTGTAAATTCTATTTAGCTCAGAAAAATCTGAAAATTTGCGTGTATGATCTTGAACCCGAAAACAGCATGTGGTTAAAATTGCAGGTCATTTGGATCAGTAAATAAAAAGTTATGTATTTTCATGTGAATTGTGATAATCTACGTATACTATCGAAACGTGCTTAGTTATTGTCTAAAACCAACTTGATTGGTAATTTACTATGTTAAACTCCTGAAATCTGTAGTAGCATGATTAGGAGAAAAACAAAGGGCACATTGTGCATGAGAAAATGAAGGAGAGGTGAGTGTTATGTGTAAAACACATGTTAAAACTCGGTATGAGTAAAGTGTAAAAGTTGTGCCTATGTGACACTGCTACCCTAGAGGCATCGGGAGCCGTATATAGAAAGTCCCTATGGAAGGCTCCATGTGATATAAGTTTGTCCCAAAGGCATTGGGAAAACCCGGAGGTGGACAAGTACCACTGGATAGGGTGGAGAGGGCTTCTCCCGGTCTGCGCAGTTACCAAGATTCACCGCTGTATTGCCTAGGTGGTGAGTATGTGTTGAGTTGTTCATGTGTTGTGTTTGATTGTGTTTGTTGTGTTGAGAGCTGTGCTAAGGAATGAGCACGAGCTATGAGATATTTGTTAGTGTCCTCTACTGGTGGTTAGGACTATGTGTCATGGCGAATTATTTAAGTAATGAAAAATGAATAAAGTGTGAAATATGTGAACATGGCACGTGGTAAGTGCCCAAGATGCACGTGGTAAGTGCAATCGATGTGATATGTGATAAGTGAAGTGGAAGAGAAAATGATGTGGAAATGAGTAAATTGTGTAAGTGTGAACATGTGTACATGTCAAATGCGTAAAAGTGAACAATGTGAATGAGTAAGTGTGCAATCATGTGAAACTGAAAATGTGAGAATGTGTTATTGAAACCATGTGAGACTAAATCTGAAACATGTGAATTCAGAAATGCATGTTATTATTCTCATATTTATGTGTGCAAAAATGTTTAGAATCCATGATAGGGACAACTAATGAATATGTGTGAAAAATAGCATGACGGTTTGGTCATATGATATGTTTTAAGCAACGTTGTAGCTCTCATATGTAGATTTATAGCCATTAAACCACGTGAAATCAGCAACCTAAAGCATGTGAAAAGGGTTATGTGTGTACTTAAGAACATGTGGAATCCATGCTAATTGTGTCCCCTTTCATGTATGTAAAATTGTTCATGTTGGTAGCTCTCATGCCTTAGCTCTTTAAAGATTAAAGTTCATGAGTAAATTAGAGAGAGCATGTGATAGGTGAATTTTATTTTCAAAAATCTGAAAGCACGATTCATGTATAAAATTGTAAAACTTTCTTGATAGGTTGAGGCTTGAATTGACTAGCATGCTATGTGTTGCAATTGTAAATGTGCATGTAGAAACCACTAGGACTTGTACGTGTATATCATGAGTAGTGTTACTTGCTGAGTCTTTGGACTCACTCTTGCTTCGGCGTACAGGTTGACAGGTATCGTGCACTAGAAGGAAGCGTGGCAAGGATCATCATTTAGAAGACTACTTTGTGGAGCTGTTACCAGTTGTACTTTTCTTTTGCACAAAAGGATCATGTATGGACAATATTTGGACATTGTAGTTCTCTTTATTCTGTATTAATGTGGACATTGTCTTTCCATTTCGCTATTTAGATTGTGGAATGTGTGTTGGTGACAGGTTAAGAGTTGAGTTGTTAATTTTATTCTGCTGTACTCTATTGCTATCCAGGTACATATCAACCTATTGACCAGTGTTGGGTACATGTCCCACTGTGACGGCGCCCTTTTTTCCGATGGGGATTGGTATATCATACCGGTATGAAGAGGGTTGTTACAAAAGGAATGGTCTTGATGTGTAGTCCATAGTCTTCAAGCTGTTGTTTGATCCATAGAAGTTGAGTGCAACAGCTTTCAATAGCTACATACTCAGCTTCAGCTGTTGATAGAGCTACTAAGTTTTGTTTCTTTGAAGACCAGCAAATCAAGCATCCTGCAAGAAATTGACAACCACCACTGGTGCTTTTTCTATCTACTTTGCATCCAGCATAGTCAGCATCCGAATAACCAATTAAACTAGTTTCACAGGTTTTAGGATACCATAGACCTATGTTATGAATCTTAGCTAAATATCTAAAGATCCTTTTTACAG
Source organism: Colocasia esculenta (assembly GCA_014218235.1). Classification (NCBI taxonomy): domain Eukaryota; kingdom Viridiplantae; phylum Streptophyta; class Magnoliopsida; order Alismatales; family Araceae; genus Colocasia; species Colocasia esculenta. The sequence goes on along the minus strand of JACBKR010001285.1, from coordinate 57,966 downwards.
ATATTAAATGAGATTCCTTAGGATCATATTGATATCTTGCACACAAGCATACACTAAATAAAATATCAAGTCTACTACCAGTTAGATAAAGTAATGAACCAATCATACCTCTATAAAGTTTCTGATCAACTTTCTTACCATCCCGATCACTGTCTAACCTGTTGATGTGCTCATGGGAGTGGACAGTGGTTTGACATTCTCATTTAATAGTTCCTTGGTATATGTTGCTTGACTGATATGAGTTCCCTCATTACATTGCTTGATTTGTAGTCCAAGGAAGTAGTTGAGCTCTCCCATCATGCTCATTTCAAATTCTCCCTTCATGAGCTTTTCAAAATACTTGCACTAAGATTCATCAGTAGATCTGAAAATAATATCATCTACATAAAGTCTGTTGTCTGTTTGACCTCTAATAAAGTCATGATTTAATAGAAATGCACTGAGTCTTTCATACCATACTCTAGGTACTTGTTTTAAACCATATAATGCTTTATGCAATTTGAAAATATGATTAGGAAAATCTGAATCATCAAAACCAGGAGGTGTTCTACATAAACTTCATCCTTTATAAAACCATTCAAAAATGTTGATTTCACATCCATTTGAAAAAGTTTTAATTCTAATGCAGATGCATAGGCAAGCAATATTTGAATTGCCTCTAGTCTAGCTACTGATGCATAGGTTTCATCGAAATCTATGCCTTCCTCTTGGGAATAGCCTTGAGCAACCAGTCTAGCCTTATTTTTAGTGATAATACCAACTTCATCTAATTTGTTTCTGAATACCCATTTAGTGCCAATCATACGATGATCTGATGGTCTCGGAACAAGGGACAGACCTAATTTCTCTTGAACTGATTAAGTTCATCTTGCATGGCTAAAATCCAAGATTCATCAGATAGTGCTTCATTGACTGTCTTCAGCTCTATTTGAGATACAAATGCTAAGTAATCATAAGGAATGGTATTACCTCTAGTTCTTACCCCCATGGATGGATCTCCAATGATGTTATCTATTGGGTGATCCTTTTGTACCTCCATTCCTTTAGAAGATCATCATGGATGATATCTTTTTGTTGCAGTTCTTACAAGGGTGGATCTTCATCATCTTTGATGGTTGTTTCCTTTAGCTTCTTGGAAAGGTTTTCTGCATCTTCATCATCACTACCAATTTCCTTTCTCAAGGAAGGGTTAGACTCATCAAAAATAACATACACAGTTTGTTCAATTAATAAACTTCTTTTATTAAAAACTCTATAAACTTTAGGTTTAGAAGTATACCCCATAAAATACCATCATTTGATTTTGGATCCAACTTACCAATATCTCTCTTGCCATTGTTGTGAATGAAGCAAGGGCATCCAAAAGTTCTGAGATGGCTGATCTTGGGCTTCTTTTACTTGTACAGTTCGTATATTGTCTTGTTCATAATTGGTCTGATCATGGCTCTATTGATAATGTAGCAAGCTGTATTTATGGCTTCTGCCCAGAAATATCTTGGAAGGTTATACTCAGATAACATTGTTCTTGCCATATCCAAAAGTGTTCTAGTTCTATTCTTCCTCTCAACTACTCCATTTTGTTGTGGTGTTCTTGGTGCTGAGAAATTATGTTCAATCCCCAGATCATCACAAAATTTTGCAAACCTATCATTCTGAAACTCTCCTCCATGATCTGATCGGATACTTATGATATTATACTTTTTATCTTTCTGAACTAGCTTACTGAACTTCACAAAACTATCAAATGTGTCATCTTTTGTGCTCAAGAAATGATACCCATGTAAATCTGGAATAATCATTAACTATAACCAATCCGAAATTCTTTCCTCCCAAACTAGTTGTTCTCATTGGTCCAAACAAGTCCATATGAAGCAATTCTAGTGGTTTGGAAGTAGTGACTACTGTCTTGGATTTGAAAGAGGATCTTGCATGCTTACTTTTTGCACATGGTTCACAGATATTGTCTAGTCTTGAATTTATCTTCGGTAGACCTTCTACTAGATCATGTTTGATGAGTTTTCTGATTCCATCCAAGCTGCAATGACCTAATCATCATTGCCAAAGTTTAGCATTTTGTTCTTTGCTTGCTTCTAGGCAGATGTCTTGATCCTTCAACTCTTCTAGATGTAGCACATACAGATCTTCTCTCTGCAGGCTTCAAAAATGGTTGTTCCATCCTTAATGATCAGACATTTTGATTCCTGAAACTTGATCTGATGACCTTTGTTGCATAGTTGACTAATGCTAATTAGGTTGTGTTTGAGTCCTTTGACGCATAGAACATATTCTATCACGATTTTATCTTGGCTTCCAATTGATCCACAACCAATTACTAACCCTTTACCATTATCACCGTAGGTTACTGTACCTTCTTCATCTTACTGAATCAGTACCAGCAGATGATGCTAGGCCATCAGGGCCTCCTAACCAGATCAACTAGCAGAACAAGTTACAGGGCCATCTGTAGAGGAATCTGGGCCACCAGGGCCATCTGTAGAGGAATCCGAGCCACCAGGGCCATCAGTGGAAGAATCAGGGCCATCTGTAGTTGAAGATGTTGGAGCTGGGCCATCAGGGCCTCCAAAGCAAGTGGATTTAGTGGCTAGGCCATCCAGGCCTCAAATTCTTGTAGAGGAAGCTGTTGTGCTCCCAGGGCCTTCTGATCCTCCTAGTCTTCAGACTCCAGCCCCTTCCTCTCCACCTATCTCTTTCACTGCCCCACTTGCTCCTGAACCCTCCAAGAAACCCCTTCCAACACACATTTCTTCCCTACTCCTTTCCTTGCTGCCTCCTCTTCCTCACCTATCCCTTCTCTTTCATTCCTCCTTCAACTTCTGAGGCACCTCCTGCCTCCTCTTCATATACCTCTTCTACTGGTCCCTCCTCTGTTGGACCATCTACACAACCTCCTCCCACTTCATCTTTTGCCTCTCTTCATCCACCTACTCCACCATCCTTCATCACTATCATTCCTGAGGTGCTAGTATCATTTGTCATACTGTGCAAGACATCAATGATGAGTTTGAAGAAGCCATCCTCCGCACTGTTCTTTCTGTCTCTACCCACATCCACAGGACTGAATCTCAGCCTTCTTCCATCCTACCTCCAAGAAAAGGAAGACATCTAAAGAGATTGTTTTACCTTCCTCTCAAATTCTCTTTCCTCCTCTGTGGTACTCTCTTTCTATTGTCCACAGAAGAAAAACTCTATATTCTGAATATCTCCAAAAGTGTACTTTTGCTACCACTTTTGGTCTACCCTACCTCAATCTATCTGAGCATCTCAATATCATTCTTCCTATTTCTCTTATCCTTAAGCCTGACCAAGCAAAAATCATATCTTCAGCTGAGTCCAAGACTGAGGATCAGTGGGCCAGGGTTAATAAAGCCATCTACATAAAGTTTGAGGTTGCCAAGGCCAACACTTTTCCACCCTCAGACCACCCTCTCACTCTATCTGAGTGGTTTGTCTGCCAGCACATATCAACCTAGGGTAATCTCTCCTAGCTTAAGCAAGAGTAATCCACAATATCATAAAGATGCCAAAAGAATCTCTTAAACAAGAACACAAGACCAAAATAAAGGATTTATTTGGCTTGTTTAGAAGTACCTACCTTAACCTGGGTTGTTTACAGCTTCTAAGACTATCAAGCTAGTCTACAAAGCTCCTCTCCGAACTCCTATCTTAAGCAATTAGTGTGAACCCCACATACAAGAACAAGCAAGTAGCTAAAAATCATTTTTTTTCCTATTTTACAGTCCCAACTTATCACTGTAATTATTATTTTTAAACTTCTAGGTGACCCTTCCACAATATTTTAATGTTTCCTTGCAGCTTAAGTTCTAACCGTAGGGGTCAAGTGGCCAAAACTCTACTGTAAAAGTCATTCTCTGGAGTTTTCCTAGCAACATGCAAGCACTTGCAGGGACCAACACAATGTTAGCTTTACTCTTCTTCTTCATTTCATATAAAATCTTTTCATTCAAATCTTAAAATTATATTTATATCCTTCCTTGTAATTTTGTCATTTATGTTCATATTTTTCTTCAAATATTACATTATTCTTATTTTAAATTTTGCATTACTACAATCCTCTTGCTAGATGATTGGTTTTGTGGCAACTGCTAACACTTGGTATTCGAACAATTGTCCCTTAAACACTCCATCATTGAAGGGCGAGCTGTCTCCCTAATGCTCAACAATCGATTACTCAATAGGCACTCTCTGACACTTAGCTACCGAGGAAGAGGTTTCTCTGTAGTGCTTTGATAATCAATTACTTCAGTGGTATTCTCCAACACTTAGTCGCTGGGAGGACAAGGTTTCTTTAGGGAGCCTCATTAAACAATTACCTAGGCTTGATAATCGATGACCTCAATAGGAGCACTCTAATACTTAGTTGCTGGAGAGGAGGGGCTCTCAAAGGGGCAAGGAGTAGCTGGTCGATTAGCTACTTGCTAATCAATTAACTTGAGAGGTAGCCATTGGCTTTAGCTGCTGGGGCGAGGCCTAGGCACACGACTTTGGATTGCCCCTCTTGTTAATCGATTAAGATAGTCATGGGAGTGAAATGGAGCTAAGTCTGTGTGTTGAAAGGGTTATGGGGTGTTGGGCTCAAGGAGGGATAACTCCATGTGATTAATATCTCTTGGACGATGAAAGGGTGATGTATGAAGTGATCAACAAAATCTAAGTAATTCATGTCTTGGTGATTCATTAATAGTATTCTTGGTGAAAATAAAATTCAGAATGACGAAATTACATGAGAACATGCATTATAAATGCATTGAGAAAACGTGTCTGGGTATAAGTGTAATATTTTCCAGTCAGACATATTAAGTCTCAAAACAAGGAAAAATACCAAGTCTTATTGTAAGTCTCTTGAGACATTTAAATCATAATCAAAAAAATAATAGCTAACAAGAAAAAAAGTATTTCTAAATGAAAATGACCATATGAACAAAAAGTCCTTCTGTAAGAAAAATGAGTATTATGTAAAGGACAAAACCTTCAGAAAAGCCAAATGCGCTTTCCCTTTAAAGACTTAGAAATGAGTATTCAGATTTGGAGCAAAATTGATTCTTAAAGAATAAGTTCAAAACGATTTTCAAGAACACTGTACGTATAGAATCTAAAGTTAAATGAGAAACAAGTATTGTACAAATCAAGTCTTATAAAGAAATCAAAAATTGAACTTTACGACAGAACTCTAAATCGAGTCTCATGAAGAAACTCAGTCAAGCCTAAATAACTACAGTAATTCATTCTTTTACATAGCCTGGAATCGATTATTTCACTCTAGGATAAAACGAGCATAGTTATCAAGGTAAAATCGAGTCTTTCAGTTAAATATGAAATGAGTATTCCTTAAAAGACTTAAATCGAGTCTTTTCATTATGCTCCAAAACAGTCATTTCAACAAGGCTAAAAATGAGTATTTCACTCAAAACTAGAATAAGTATTTTAGAGAGACTGAAAACAAGCTACTTGGAATCGACTCTGCATAAAACAACAAACCCATCAAAATGAGCCTCATGAAGAACAAAAATGAGTATCTCTCTTAGAACTAGAAATTGAGTATTTCTATGATATTTAAAACAATCATTTATAAGAATCAAAGAATCAATTATAACAATATAATTGAAAATGATTCTCATATTTAAAACGATCATTTATGGGAATCTAAAAATCAAATATTCACCTGAAATTTGTATAATCAATCTCTCTCACCAAATTTTATATTGATTTCTGAGAATTAAATATCCAAATAAAGGAAATATTTAGTGCATATATTATGTGGATTATTACATGATTTTCTCGATACACTTTTCCTAAGGATCTAAATAAAATTTTGTACGACATAATACATAATCTCTCAAATATTTTCTTGAATACTCTTCTTTGAACATCTCTGTTGCTGCTAAAGCAAATGGGATCGCCCCGAGCCGAACGTTGGAGACCCAAGGGACGAAAGGTGGGAGGCCGCTAATCGACGTGAATAAGTTGTGACCTGCAGAAACACTGAGAGACCTCGTGGGGAAACCTCCAACGATCAAGTTAGATTGGGTAGACAGAAATTAGGAGTTCTTGTGCTTAGAACAACTTGCCTCCTTCGTGTGGGGTGTCTCTCCCTTTTTATAGGGGCCCCAGTGAACTAGTCCCCAAGGCAGTTCATGGACATGCCCATGATTTCGCCCTTGATTCTCGCAAGGTGGAGTCATGGATGGCAGGAATGGCTGGAGAGGTCCCGATACTTCGGCCAGCTATCGTGGAGCGACCAGTACCCCGATCCTGGCCTTGCCGATTATTGGAACTTCCCCTTACGGGCGTGCGCCGTAGTTGGCATGGCGTGGCTGCGATTCGTTGGCCCCTTCCAACCATTATGACGCAGGTTTGAACGGAGTAAGTCCCAGCCAAGCATTTCCCAACTAAAGTCTGCGATTGGACTTGCTTTGTTGTGTGCATGACCATGCGGGTCTCTCCGAGGACAATAGGTCGAGGGTCGAATCGGAGAGGGTGAAACCGTTAGGCCGAAGACAAAGGTATGACAAGGTCGTCGGCATACCCTTCCTGGGAACCGCTCATCGTTTGTCAGGCAGTCATCGGATGATCATGCTTGGAGACTTGGCGACGATGTGCTTATCTGTAGGTTGGTTGGTGATGACCCGTATCATTGGCCCCCAAGTTCTCCTCGGACGAACACTTGGATCGAGGAGAAGCCAGATTAACTCGTCAGTTTTTCGACTTTTTGGTCGTCCGGGAAATGTGAGCAGCTCACGTGTCCCGATGAGGCTCGTGGCAGCGCCCGTCGGGTCTGAGCGTACCTCATCATAGTAGCGCCACCCTCGATTGATGCACCTATCATAATGGTGCGCGCGATCTCATCGTATACATACATGCCTGCCATAATTACTGTGACGTAGAACATCGCGTACTGCCTCGACTCCCACGCTAATGATGGCGCTCCCCCAATGGACGCAAGCATTATGGATCCAAGTGACCTCTGCCTGACCGATCGCATTTTGACATGTGGTGAGATCTAGACCTCCCGAAATTCTTGAGATCGTATCGTTCCATCGAATCAGCCCCCGGGCTTATAAATAGCCGGGTTGTTGCGACAAAGGCCCCTTCGCCTTGCTGCCCTTGCGAGAGGGCGATCCACAGAGCGACCATCCGACATCTCGCCGAAGATCCGACGCCTCCGCGCGTTTTTCTGGGAACGCCCGCGTCGTCCCTGCCTTCTTCCTTTTGAGGTAAGCGATGAGTCATTCTCCTTCTCGTTCTTCTCCCTCCTGGGTTCTTCCTCATCCTCCACATCATCTCCTGATAGCGATAGGACCACTAGTGAGAATCCCAATCCGCCAGTGAGAACCCTACTAGTGAGGTCTCCGACAACTGGTGTCGGGCCCCGTTGAGGACTCATTCGTCCTGCAGGTTAGTCCTGGAAAGTATGTTCTTCGAGCGCAGCCTTCACCCATACCCGCGCTCGTCGTCAAGCCGACAACGTGGCCGATGCTAGGTGTGAAACTTCTTTCGGCCTTCCGCTGGATTAGGACCCCCCAGGACTTTCTCTTATGGCTGATGACTTATCTTTGCCAACCAACACTATGAGCTCACCACGTCATTGGGGGGGGGGGTGCGTCTATTCTGAAGCGCTCCGAGCTGGCCTACGACTCCCTTCCACCCTTTCGTCATCTTTTTGCTCTTGGAGCTGGGAGTAGCTCCTTCACAATTGACTCCCAACTCCTGGCACTCATTGTTGTTTTCTAGCCATTTGTACCACGGCGGGGTCCCTCCAACCCTGCGCCTTTTTTCTACTGCTTTTCTATCAAGGCCATTCGGAGACTGTTGTACTTCTCGGCCAGATCAGGTCAGCAAATCCTCATCGGCTCCCGACCTCTGTCCACGACTGGAGAGGAATTTTGTCTTCATCTACTACCCCTCGGATGGCCCTTCTCGACCAAGTAGTCGGAAATTAACGTCCGAAGCAAGGTGTTTGGGTCGCCGAAACTCAGTGCTCTCGAGCTCTCAACTTTGTGTTTCTAAAGGTGTGGAGCCACCTGACCTGTTCGAACCATCCGAGAAGCTGTTCGAGCTGATAGACGAAGGCAAAAGGTCGTCGTCCCTCCGTCCGTCACCTCCACGGTTTGTTTGTAACCTAATGGTCCTAACGACCTATCGCCTTCTTTTTTCTTCTTACAGCGATGGCCGACAAGGGTGTTTCCCCTCCCCTCGGCAACGGCACAAAAGGGGCCCTCACTCTCTGAGATGGCACGAGGCAAGGTCTTCTCGAGGGGCAAAAAGGTTGCATCTCGCCTAGAGAAGCCTTCTCGCATCCCCAAAGATGCTCCATTCCGTGGACCCGTCAGAAGCGGCTCATGAGCGTGGGTCGGCCCTCGCTTCTCAACCAGAGCAAGAGGAGAGGCCAGCAAAGCGTCCTCGGCACCCGACGTCTCCTCCGACGTTTGTACCGTCATCGTTGACACGGGGCCGTATACAACTAGACCCCGTTGATTGGGCCGTCGTCTGCCTTTCCTGCCGAGCTGAAAGCGATGCCCTGAACAAGCCTACATGCAGGCTGATCGTCGACTTATACTCGTCGATCCTGAGCCAAATGTCTTCATTTGAAGCATTATTCATCGGGCCGAGGTGAAGATGGCATCCTTTGATAAGCGGCTCGCCGAGGCTGAGGAGAAGACTACTTCTGAGAAGGCTCTCCGTCTGAAGGAGTTGGAGCAAGAAAGGAAGATCGAGGACGAGCTCTGAGCTGCTTTACAGTCCGAGAAGGACACAGCTCAGGCCGAGAAGAAATCACTTTCTGACGAGATCGATGCCCACAAGAGGACAAAGGTGCAGACTTTGCAGCTCGTGGCTGAAGAGTGAGAGAAGGCGATAGAGGGGTATCACATGTCTGAGGAGCTCCAGGAAGAGGTTGCTGGCCTCTTTCGGGAAGGCTACATCGCCTGTCTCGACCAGGTAAAGGAGTTGTACCCCGACCTCAACCTGTCTCGGGTGTATCTTCTGGTTGGTGGTGACAATGATAAAGAATCTGGAGACGGCGACGATGAAGATGCTGGTGACGGAGCAACGGCGGCGGTTGTGTACGCGGCGATCGATGTCGCTCCGAAACTATAAAATAACCACAGCGATTTTGCAACACCGTCCCAAACAAAAGAGGCCGCCGAGAATGTTATAGCTAAGGGCTCGCAGGCACCTCCCACCGTGTAGGTATATCACTTCTCGAGCTCGTCGCCGAGAAGGTTTGTAATTTTTAATCAATGATATCTCTTTCTTCTACTTTGATTTGTGGTCCGCTCGTCGAGACGTCGTCTACCACGATTCTAGCGGGACGCACTGCTTTAAAAATGGCCGCTTCTTCACGATGACGATTAGAGTGCTAAGGTGACCTCGAATACGTGTTTTTGAACAGACCTCGTTAACAGGTGTAGTGCCGAAGTGACCCCTTTTACAAGTAGAGTGCCGAAGCGACCCCATTTACAAGTAGAGTGCCGAAGCGACCTCATTTTCAAATAGAGTGCCAAAGCAACCTCGTTTACATGTAGAGTGTCGAAGTGACCTCGTTTACAAGTAGAGTGTTGAAGCGACCTCGTTTACAAATAGAGTGCCGAAGCGACCTCGTTTACAAGTCTTAAGGGTAATAACCACGGACATGCTCGGCATTCCAAGTTCTTGGTACGGCCGCCCCACTGAGGTCAGCCAGTCGGTAGGCTCCGTGACCGAGGTCCTCCACCACTCGGTAAGGACCCTCCCACCTAGCGAGAGCTTGCCACCAGCCGACTTTGGGTCGGAGATGGCGAGTTTTCGCAAGACGGCTTCCCGTGCTGAAGCGCTGAGGTCTGATCCTGGCGTCGAAATTCCTTTTAACCCTTCGCCGATAAGCTTCCATCCTCGCCGATGCCTGCTTCGTCGCTCCTCAATCAAATCCAGCTCGGCGTGAAGCGAAAGCTCATTGCTCTCGTGGTTAAACCGATGACCCTTTCGGACGGAATGAGCATGTCCACAGGTGTAATGGCCTCTACACCAAAGCAAGTGCGAAAGGGGATTCTCCATTCGCTTCCCGGGGTGTCATCCTATAGGCCCACAGCACATGAAGAAGCTCGTCGGCCCATCGGCCCTTGTGATTCTGCAGCCTCTTCTTCAGTCCGTCTAAGATCGTCTGATTGGTCACCTCGGCTAGCCTATTAGACTGGGGATGAGAGACCGAGGAGAATCGATGATCCACTCCAAGCATTTCACAATTGCGCTGGAACCTGGCGTTGTCAAATTGCTTGTCGTTGTCAGTGATGATTGCTCGGGGTAGCCGAACCTGCATATGATGTTTTTTCAAACAAAACCGACCCCAGGCATTAGTGTCAGTGATTTTTTGCCAACGGCTCGGCCTCGACCCACTTGGTGAAGTAGCCGACTTCGACGATGATGAACTTCCACTGCCCCAATGCCAGAGGGAACGGCCCAAGGATGTCCATTCCCCACTGGGCGAATGGCCACGGTGAAGTTATGGATGTGAGCTCCGAGGGTGGCTATCGATCAATCTTGCTAAAGAGTTGGAATTGGGCGAACTCTTTACATACCCTCGGCTTCTCTCAACATGGTCGGACACTATCAGGTTATTCTTCAGACTAGAGATCGAGGACCAGCATGACATCCACAAGTGCCTTCGTGTACCTCACTAATGATCTCCTCTGCTTGGCTTGGACTTACGCATCGAATGTGTGGATAGCTGAATCCTCTTCGGTACAAGTTGTCGCCGATGAGAAAAAACCTCGTCGCTCGCCTCCTCGTCTTGTCAACTTCTTCTTTATCTTTTGGTAGTAGCCCGCTTTTAAGGACTCTACCAACAGGGTCATCCACGTCGCCCCGACGTTGGTGAACATCACCTCCGCGGGTATTATGGATGGCTCACGGAGCTCCTCTACTAGAACCGATGACTCTGGTTCAATTAAGGACGACACGAATTGGACAGAGCGTCGGCTTGGGAGTTCTGGGTTCTCGGTATCTTCATCAACTTGTCCGACTCGAACTCCCTCATCAGCCTCCAGACCTCGGCCATGTAGGATGCAAGCTTGGCTTCCTTCGCTTCAAACTCCTGCGAAACCTGGCTGACGACTAACTGGGAGTCGCTGTAGACAAGGATCTCCGCCACCCCAAGGGACTTGGCCATCTTCAACCCTGATATCACCGCTTCGTATTCGGCCACATTATTAGAAGCATTGAAGCCGAAATGTATTGCATACCTCAAAACAAGATCGTCGGGCGAGTGGAGGACAACTCCTGCGCCACTGCCTTGTGAGTTTGACGCCCCATCAACGAAGACTTCCCACCGCCCGACGATATCTTCCTCTTCCTGGGGCGCTCTTGCTGTCCTTCAGAGATGAAGTCGGAGAGAGCTTGAGCCTTGATGGTGACCCAAGGCCTGAATGCATTGTCGAACTCCCCGAGCTCGATAGCCCATTTCGCCAACCTTCCGGAGGCCTTGGACGGCCAAGAACTTGCTTAATAGGACGTCAGTGAGGATGACGACTTTGTGTGCCTGGAAGTATGGACGTAGTCATCGCGCCGACATCACTAGCACATATCCAACCTTCTCTAGGTCAGAATAGCGCTGCTCGGCTCCTCTCAAGGCCTTGCTTGTATAATACACGGGAAGGTGATTCCTGTTGTCCTCCCGCACGAGCACCGAGCTGATCGAGTATCCATTGTAGAAAGGTATATCAGCAACTCCTCTCCGACCATCAGCTTGCTCAACGTGGGTACATGGGCCAGATATGCCTTCAGCTCGTCGAACGCCTCTGGCACTCCTCGGTCCACTCGAACAGCCCCTTTCTTAGTACCTTGAAGAAGGGTTTGCACCTTTCAGCCGACCTGGACATGAACCTGCTGAGGGCAGTTATCCTACCATTGAACCGTTGTACTTTCTTCACCGTCCTCAGGGCCGTCATGTCGATGATTGCTTGCACTTTGTCGGGTTGACATCGATTCCTCAGCTCGAAACGATGGTAGCCAAGGAATTTCCCTGCTCGCACACTGAAGACGCACTTCTTAGGGTTCAGCTTCATCCTGTACCGCTAAGTACGTCAAACGTCTCGGCCAGGTCCCATACGTGGTCCTCGGCTCGTCGACTTTTCACCAACATGTCATCGATGTAGATTTCCATCGTCTTCCCGATCTGTTCCTTGAACATCATGTTGACGAGCCTCTGGTACATCGCCTCTGCATTCTTCAGTCCAAAGCATTCGGGCGAAGCAATACAGACCTTTTTCTGTCATGAAGGATGTCTTCTCCTCATCTTCAAGCGCCATCCTAATCTGGTGGTACCCTGAGTATGCATCGAGGAAGCTCAGAGCTCGTGCCCTGCTGTGGAGTTGACGAGCTGATTGATGCGAGGGAGCAGGAAGCTGTCCTTTGGGCACGCTTTGTTCAGGTCGGTGAATTCCACGCACATTCGTCATTTCCCGTTCATCTTTCGTACCAAGACGACGTTTGCGACCCATTTAGGATAGAATGCATCTCGGACCGTTCCCACGCACAGGTACTTCGCCAAGTTGTTGTCGACTGCCTCCTAACGATCAGCCGACAACGGCCTCTTCTTTTGGCAAACTGGTCGGCCTCAGGATTCATGTTCAGGTGGTGTTGAATAATCCCTGGGTTGATCCCTGGCAGGTCGTCATCCGACCAGGCGAATACGTCACCGCTCCTTCTGAGGAAATCAACCATCTCCTGCTTCAGATCTTCGACTCAACGCCAACAACGAGGCTCCCTTTTCCCCCACATTTGCTTTGTTTTTTATGCTGGTTCATGCCTCTCAACATTTTCATCAAGGTCAGGCTCATACTCTGGAACTGCTGGTTCTTTTGCCTTTATAGAATTTACATAACATCGTCGGGCTTCGGTCTGGTTGCCACGACCTCGCCTATCCCCACCAGGGGTCAGGAACTTCAACTTTTGGTGATAAGTCCCAAGGGACTCCACCTAACTTTCCCAACAGGCCCCGGCCGAAGATCGCGTTGTAGGCCGACTTTACTTTCACTACAAGAAAGTCGACCTCAACCGTTACATGGCATGGTTGGGTGCCTAATGTTACTTTCAATTTAATAGACCCTCGGCATTCACGGGCGCCCCGTTGAAACCACCAGTGGAGTAGCGACCAGTTTGAGCTCGGTGCTCAAGTTGGTCATCTTCAAGAACAATCATAAAAAGGAAGCTCAGGCGCCGCTCCATTATCACAAGGATACGATGTACATAATACCCATCGACGTCGACATGGATACCAACGTGTCATCATGGGGAAGACTCAGCCGACCACATCCTCGTCAGAAAAAGTGATGACTCCCCGGCTACCATCGTTGGTCTGCCTGAACTAAGACCTGCGGCCGACGCGTGTGCCTTCCGCTTTCTCCCGTTGTCGCCGCCGCTGGCCGAGCCCCCTACGAGGACCAAAATGGCCCTTTTCCTTCAACCGTTCCACGATCATCTTCCGGGTTGTGCGCCTTCGTCCTTCCATCGACGACGTCCTTTCCGATGATTCCCCGTCGTAGCATCTCCACGATCTCCATCTTTAGGCTTCTGCACTGGTCGGTTAGTGGCCGTACTCCTTGTAGTACTCGCAGTAGAGGTTGGCCCCGTGCCCGGATGGCGGCCTTGTCATTGGCTCAGGCTGCTGGAACTCTGGTAGTTTTTGATGATGGGAGGATCTCAAACGCAATCTCCCGAAGCGGGGGAGGTCCCGGACGCGCCGAGACTCATCAGGACGACGATCAGAGTCTGATTCTCGTTGGCGATCCGAGTCTCGTCGCCTCTCTCCACGCGACGATTCCTCCCTTAGTTTTCTTTGCGGCAGACTCCGCACTTGCGGATCCTTGCTCGGATGGTCGCCCGAGCCTCCCAGCAGCGCCGAGGGTCGACTCCAGCCTCACGTACTTCTGCATTCTAGAGAGGAGGTCGGAGAGACTTACGGGCGGCTTCTTGGTGATGGAGGCTACGAACAAAGCATTGGAGCACACCCTTGTCAGGATGTTCACTGCCGTCCTCAGGTCCAGATCTATCACCTTCATCACCTCCAGCTGAAACCGTTTGGCATAGTCGCGGAACATCTCACCCTTTTTTTGAGCGATGAGCCACAAGTCGTTGTGCATAGAGAATGCTGCACCGTGTTATCGAAGGGGTTCAGGAAGAGTTGGGCCAGGTCGGGGAAGCTGACGAGGACCGGGCTGGGAGCGCTTTGAACCACTGCAAGGCTGTGTCGTTCAGAGTAGACATGAAAGCACGACACTTCAATCCATCAGAAATATTTACCATTTCAACCTGCCCCTGGAAGTGGTCGAGGTGATGAACAGGGTTGGTTGTCACATTATAGCGTCGGAATTTGGGAGCTGCAACTTTGTTGGTACGGGTGCCGAGGTGATCTCCTCGACGAATGGCGAGGCGGTTAAGAGCATCGCCACAGATGGAGCGTGGGTACCGTGCTGTAAAGCCTCTATCTTCTGGTTCATTTCTTGCAGGTCGTCCTTCCATCGAGGATCAATGGGTAGCACGCTTGCCGAGGCTGGTGGGACTCGGTCGTGAAGTGGTCGGCGACCTCGGTCCTAGTTACCCCGTGTTCCGCAACTGCCACCGGTGTCACTAGATGAGTGACGACCTACGAGGGCTGGCGCTGAAATCACAGGCACTGCCCGCTGGACGTCCGTCATGACTTGTTGACATAGCCGTGGGGTCGTTTGATGTTCGGTACCCCAACGTCTCAGGGGCACCCGAGCTTGGATCACAGGACGAACCAGGGTCTCACCCTGGGCCAGGGAAGCCTGCTGATTCTGCTCCATTCTCACTAGCACTTGCTGGAGACTCGCGAGCATCTGCTCGACGCGGTCGAGGCGTGAGGATGTCGTCAAGTCTTGTTCTCCAGCGCCGGAACCTCCTTCGGCCACCTCCTCAATCACAGTAGTAGGGGCGACCTCGTCGCCGGACGAACGAGCATCCACCTTGCACTTGGGCGCCATGAAGAGAGCTTTTTGTTCGAAGGGGGATCGGCCCGAGCCGAACGGTTGGAGACCCAAGGGACGAAAGGTGGGAGGCCGACGCCGACGTGAATGAGCTATGACCTGCAGAAACCACCGAGAGACCTCGGTGGGAAACACTCCGACGATCAAGTTAGATTGGGTAGACAGAAATAGGAGTTCTTGTGCTTAGAACAGCATACCTTCTTTGTGGGGGGTGTCTCTCCCTTTTTATAGGGGCCCAGCGAACTGGGTCACCAGAGGCAGTTCATGGGCATGCCCACGATTTCGCCCTTGATTCTCGCAAGGTGGAGTCATGGATGGCAGGAACGGCTGGAGAGGTCCCGGATACTTCGGGCCAGCTATCGTGGAGCGACCAGTACCCAGATCTCGGGCCTTGCTGCTTATTGGAAACTTCCCCTTACGGGCATGCAACGTAGTTGGCATGTGCGTGCTGCGATTCTCGGCCCTTCCAACCATTATGATGCAGGTTTGAACGGAGTAAGTCCAGCCAAGCGTTTCCCAACTAAAGGCTGCGATTGGACTTGCTTTGATCGTATGCGTGACCATGCGGGTCTCTCCGAGGACAAGGTCGAGGGTCGAATCGGAGAGGGTGAAACCGTTAGGCCGAAGACAAAGGTACGACGAAGGTCGTCGCATAACCTTCCTGGGAACCGCTCATCGTTTGGTCGGGCAGTCGTCAGATGATCATGCTTGAGACTTGCCAACGATGTGTTTTATCTGTAGGTGGTTGGTGACGACCATAACATTTTGTTGATTCTTTATATCTTGATAATATTTCTATGCTCATAATAACATTTCTGTCAACAATAAAAATAAGAACTAGAATGCTATGCATGCTTAATCACAAATATTCTATGGAGTCATTATTATATTCCTGTTGAACATCAAATTTCTTACAAGAATCTTAAGTATGTGATATGAGCTTATCGAGCATACATTTGCTTATTTCACCTTGAACTTATAGAATATCATGTTTCAAAATTAAACAAATATTTATTCTGCCTAATGAACCTAAGTTTTATGTAAGAGTTTAGAAATTCAAATATGCATTTAATGTATCTCTTGAAACTCTAACATAATATTTGGATCATATCCTTCTCAGACGTTAAGTATATTACTTTTCATAAATATGCTGATTGTTGTCCAAAAGACAAAAAGGTGCATACTTTTGTAGGTACCTTCTACTGATAAAATGATACTTCAAGATATGTACACCTGTAGAGGAAGTAATGACTACTCCAATCATGGAAGACATTTAAGAGACTAACAAAAAGAATGGGAACACCATTTTATGGTCCAAGACGTGTGAAAAAGTAAGACACGATGTCACAACCATATTTTATGTAAAGATGAAGACCAGTTGCATGCCAAAGAACGAGATCCATCTACAACTGCAAAATGTATCTAATGGAAGATTTATAAGGCACAATGGATAGAAGGCTTTGAAGAACATAAGATGAAGATCTAATAGGTAATGAGATTGTGTCTAACGGTTGTCATCTGTAGAGATAACTATAGATCATCCAAGCAATTCACCAGTGAAGAAAGAAGACCACGAAGATAGACTAAAGAACATTTTAGAAGAATAAGTGAAGTCTTTAAACATCAATCAACCTTCAAAGAGAAACAACTTTTGTGAGCAAGAAACATGAGCATTCTTGTGAGCAAGAGCATTGTGATACATATCTCTAAGAGAAAGAAAAGATGAAGAGAGTTACAAGCCACTCACCCACATTTAAAGCTCATCCACTTCCGTCTTCTCCTTATTGAGTTCCGGAAAGCATTAAGATGAGACCAACTTCTACAACGACACAAGCTTCTCTTCTTCAACTTGTAGAATAAGCACACGCAATCTAAAGCCTTCTACTTCTCATCCTACTTGATTTGTGTTTTTTTTGTTGTACATTCATATAGCCATCATCAGCCTGGGTAAATGCATTTAGAATTGGCAAGAAAAACCATGTATAAGTTGACCGATTAGAGGTCTTTACTAGTAAGCTACTCTAGCTCTTAATAGAGAGTTGATGGGTGTAGACACCCAATTTTGACCTATAAGTCGAACCATATTTCTTGCTCTTATGGTGTGCCCCAAGTTGTCACTCTCTTGAGCCTATTTTGAGCTCATTAAGTCCATTTCCAGCTTATTTTCGTCAATTTATCACTTAAGAGTCCTTGTCCATAATGAAAACTAGGGTTTCAGATCCAGAACCTTGTCGCGATGGGTCATCTAGGCACATTAGCAAGGTCGTGACGAACATGGCCATCGCGACAATCCATGCATATCCATCCACGTAATATCAGAGTCGTGACCTTCTTGGTCGTCGCGACAGCCCTTATTGTGCCCCCGCGATGCGTCGCAACATGCTTCTACATGGTTGGCAGTGTAACTCTCCTCTCTCATATCATAACGAGCTTTATCTTCATCTCCAACAATCTTGGAACAACCCCACCGCGGAGATTGGTTCTATCCTACCCTAGACTCACTCTCTTTATGTAGATTTACATGGATTTATCTCATTTTGTGGGCCATTATCCCATATGGACGAGATACTCTCTCTCCCTCCCTATAAACCAACCCTCCACCTCCAACTCGACGCCAAGCTCCCATACTACCACGAAGTGCTGCCCAAATCATTTCAGAGCTCTCCTTAGCTTGTAGCTCTCCCATTTTCCTTCTCTTTCCCATTATTCCCTCATCATAACATCCCCTTTTCTTCCATATTTGGAATGTGGTGGCTAGGAGGCGACTTCTCTACATCTTCAAGCTGTTGCACGACACAAGACTTTCATTTTCAACCAGAGAGTCGCCCCTTGGGGGCTCTTCACTCTCTTCATCTGCTTTCTTTTATACATTTTATTCATTCTTTTAGATAGTTGCACATTCACATACCCTCATTTTCCACAACCCTAGGGGTTTCCCGAACACCCTAGGTTCATTCCCTCTATTTTTCCTTCTTTTCATTTATATTGTGTAGATACTTCACTTAAAAGTGGTCTAATAGGGTCTTTCTTTTATTATTTTTTATTTATTTGGTTGTAAACTCTCCTCCTCTAGCCAGCCGGAGGAAGGAAAGGAGTCCATCCCGACTTCCGCACCTTGCTGAGAAGTCATCGGATCAACAAGTTGTGACATACTTCATCGCGTCGGGTCTCACCATCGTGACAAGGTAAGTAGTCTTCTCTCCTCCCTTTTCCTAGTAAGTTAGTCTTCTACTCTTGTTTACATTTTAGGCAACATGCTAGGTGGCGATCACACCCCCTTTCGTCATCATAAGCGATATTCATCGTCGTGTTTAGAACACTTACTCTTATGTCCCAATATTGCCGTCACAAAAGAAATGGGACGTGTTTAGACAATAATAAGGGACAGTTTGTTAGCATCTCAATTATATAGAAATAGGGACGTCCTAAAATATAAGGAGACAATTTAGTTTCGTCTCAGTTAATGTATTTGTGAGACACTCAATTATTTTGAGAGACACTTGAATAATAATAAATTAAAAAATATTTAATTTTATAAAATATTAATGACACCAAATATCATCTTCAAAAGTTTAGTAAAAATAGTTTAAATTCTTCTATATTAATTAGTGACACATGACTAGTGTCTTTAAAATTATATTTAAATAATACAAAAGATATTTTCATTATTAGATATTGATTAGTGGCACTTAACTATGTCTTTAAATTATTTAAATAAATAAAAATACTAAAAATTATATTGATGTTATACTAATGTTTTCAAAGTCGAATATTAGGGACATTTAATGCAAGCCACCGTATATATGTATAATAGTGGTAAGAATATATATTGGTAATCAGGAAAATATGAACAATACAAGTGATTTCTAATGAAGAAGTTCATACAAATGTACTCATTAACACAAGCATACAACTAGTAGATGCATATAATTTCTCATTATAATGTGAACAAGTACCATCTAATGCCATACCATAAACTGCATAAATTGAAACCATACAATAAACCATCATAATCTATTCAAACAAAAAAATCATCTACCTACAAGTCTTGTTTTCAAGTACTTAATAAAATACACAATCACATGTCCTAATGCTGCCAGTTCAATTAAGCATGGTATTTTGCAGAGGTCTTCATTCTTCTTAAGGCCATATCTCCCTCAATCTTCTTTAAAAGTTATCACCTGCGAATCACATTAAATAGCTAAGTTAGATGATATAAATGCCAAAGTCTTTTACTTCAACAATAATGCTAGCATGATATAGTAAATAAATTACCAAACATGAAGAGATTGGCTTTATGAGGAAGAGGCTATTCGTGTACCTACACACA
Organism: Colocasia esculenta; assembly: GCA_014218235.1. Classification (NCBI taxonomy): domain Eukaryota; kingdom Viridiplantae; phylum Streptophyta; class Magnoliopsida; order Alismatales; family Araceae; genus Colocasia; species Colocasia esculenta. Next base: position 38,619 of record JACBKR010001285.1, on the reverse strand, counting down.
AAATATAAAATATATGTAAGTACATATGTTATTGTTAAATTACATAATTGATCAATATGTTCACTAACCTGCACAACTGAGTTATCTTTCAACTGAGCACAATTGATGTCAAGAGTGTCAATTGAGAAGACATTTGCTCATTTTTCTCTATTAATGATGCAACTTGGGATCTTAACTCAATGACCTCCTCATGATCCTTAGAAGAACATGCATTCTCTTGACATAGTGGTTTGTCCTTGAACATTTATAGACATTGGACAAAATCCTAATCCTCGAATTTGACCATGTCTTTGGGGGCCCATGATATCAGAAATACTTCATCCATAAATGCATTATCACTTGAGGATGTAGATGAATTTGAGAAGCCCGCTCTTCTAACAATCTCATTATTTGTGGGGAAAAATATATAAACATAAGATTGTAATGACAAAATTATAATTCTAAAGAATAACTTTAAAGTTGTGAAATTTAATTTACAAGTTTTTCAGCTACTACTTCATCTGAAGGGATTGCACCGCCACGACGTGTGTGCGTTATTTTCCAAAGTTTGGCCATGTTAGGTGGTCTTTTTTCTGGATCATTCTGAGTCTATTGAGAAAGAAACACATGGGGAAGAGGGAAAATATTCAAAGTAATACGTTATAAATATGAGGCTATATTGATAATCCTACATAATCAAAGTGAATTTTATACCCACGATGATCACAGTTAGAATTTATTGATAAAACATAAAAATATGCAATAGCATGCTCAATTTATATAAATATATATGATAACTTACCAGTTCATCACGCACCCTTGCAAAACTTTTTGTGCCAGTTGTGTGTGGCATCATTTTCTTGGCACGATTTGCACTATTCTTCAACTTAGCATCTGAATAATATAACCATTATCAATTTCAATTTTTATGTGTATAAATTAATAAATTTGCAACAGATGATAAATTATTTACCTTAGACTCTTCAGTGTCCCAAATTTGGATTAGTGTCTTCTAGTCATCCATATTAACTCTATTATCAAGAAGGTTCCTGATTCTTTGCTGATTAGAAGATAATTTTTATAATACTTTGACTTCAATCTTGCTTTGTACTTTCTCCACAAGTCGCCAATGGCTCTTTCAACCCACTTTCGTTTGCATTCTTCTAGTTCAAAGATAGTCGGGAAATTAATATCCGGTCCAAATTAATAAGATTAATTAATTTACAGTCCAAAGACCAAAATATAATTTTTAGATCCTTTGACTGTTAACTTTCTAATTTTAAATCCAACATCTTCACGCCGCTGTCGGTGAAGTTTTTTTAAAACCCAAAATATCATCTTAATTGGACCCTAAATCAGCTGGCCCATTAGATCTTATGTAACTTTATTCAAATGGTGTCTATTTGTATTAAAATTTCAACCATAGGCTAATTTGATGGTTTTACAAATTATGACGATTTTAGTTTAATTTTTAGATTTTATTTATATTGGGTGAAAAATCATCCGAAAATTAGTTGCGTCGACTTAATCTCGAAATCCGTACATCAACAAATCCGAATATTTATATTTCTGATATCATCATATTTTCTAGAAATTATGGTGTTCTCAAATTTTAATTTCGTTATAATTTTTCAGTGTCACCCCGTCGGAGCGCGCACCTCTGTGTACTATATTGAAGTTACGTTTATTAACACTAATTAATTCTAAATTTTAATTATTCAATCTAACGATAATATTAATATGTTAACCATATTATTTATATTTTCCTAACAATTAAAATTTTCGAGACGTTACATAAACATTAAGATAAAGGATCGGAAATTTAAGACCAAGTTTTAGAATTAGAGGAATGGCAAGCCAGGTAATATTTATTAATTAAGTAGGATATTTTCTGATATTCTCGTAACCAAGTTTCACGGTTTCCATCTCTTTTGGACTGAAAATTAAAATTGAGTCAAAAAAGGACCGGACATTGATATTTCTAAGGGCCTCGACTAAAAATTAACTCACCTATCTAAAATGGACCGGGAATCAATTGCCGAAGATAGTCTGTAAAAAATATCATGGAAGAGAGTAATATGTTTCATAGCAAACTGCAAAGATTGATACGTAGAATAATATACTATTTCATAACAAGGATAAGCTAGTTAGAAATTATACCGTCATAATTTCCCACATCTGATTCTTTTTTTCTTTCGGAATCTTACGCCAAAGTGGATAAGTTATGGTGCCAGCCGCTTGACTTTTGCCAATGTACCTTACCTAGAAAATTTTTGAGCTTTGAGGCTTCTTTACCCACAGGCTGCTAAACTCATTCCATGATATGTTGATCTTGATCACCAGGATTTCTATTGTAAGATGTCTCATTTGTGTGTTGCCACGTCCTTTTCTCTGGTCTCATGTCGTGTTATTGTTTGTGAATGGGTTTCCTCCCGTCTTTCCACTCCACACGGTTATCACCATCTACAAATATGATGTTAAGATGAATAAAGCATACAAGTCATGGTTCGTAATGTGGTTGCAAATAATTAAAGTACAAAGATGCATAGATGATTATTTTATGGAGTACATACAGACAAATAGAAAAAATCAATTACATGATACAAGAGATGCAACTTTTATAAAAGAGAAACCAAAACAGCAAAAAAAAAGTCAAAGAACACAAACAAAACAACAGACATCCGTTTATAAATTCGACCTTTTGAAGGAAAGGCTTCAATGGACTGGGCAATAATTTTATCCTCGGTGAGGGCAAAAGAATGTGTTTATACTATTTGTGTGCAATAATTACATCTCCTAATATGAATACAAGTCTTATGTCAGTAGCATATGTACGTCATTACAATTAACCATCACCCTGCGTAATAGTAGACAAATCTTCATTTTCTTTTAATAGGCCTGGTAATTAAGAAGATGCATATTGTGAACACAAAAATTAATTAAACTCAGATTTTTTAAAGATATACATATATACATATATGAGAGGGGCCGGTGTTATTATTTAAACACTTATATAAATCAAAATTAATCCTATATGTATCTGATCCAAATACAGATGGTATTTTAACATTATTCATCCGCATCTCGGTTATACTTATGATCACCTCTTGCGATTTATGTTAACAATCTCCAATGAAGAGATAAAACAACCAGAGGGAAGATTTTTAGCTTATCTTATTTTGATAGACCTGGTCCAATCAAAGAAAATAAGTACTTTTATCCTTACCTCCAAGACTTTCGAGATACGCAGAGCACCACTAACAAAATAAACCTTATAGAACTCCAACCAAATTGAAGACGCCACTTTTGCTTCCCACTGCACGGCAACTCTAATCAAGATAAAGATGCAAAGCCTTCTGCCCGGTTCCCAGAGCACGCAGCCTGCAGCAACTGCAACCAAGACGAAGACCCCAACCCTTCCACCCTAGTTCCCGCTGAATCCATGGCAACCTCGATATGTTGTTTTCTGTAGTGGGAATTAAGTGGATATCCTCTTGAAACTTTTACCGCGAAAATAAATCTCCCGCCCTTGAATGGGTAGTTACGTTTTTTTTTTTTTTTCAATTTACTTTATGTTGTAATTTATCCCATAATTCATATTAAATTTTATGAGCATGAGAAAATAAATTTGCGATGATGATTCCTCTTTCGTATCTTTATATTGAAAAACATATACGAGATGATGTTTTGAAATATGTTCTTTATATAATTCTTAGATAGAATACTAAAGCATAAATCTCAAAAACTATAATTCATGATTCATTTTTTAATCACCCAAATAAATTTGTAGAGAATTTGAAAATAATAAATTTAAAATATGTCGTATCTTATTATTATTACTGTTATTATAATTATTTTCTTGACTACTGAGAGAGAGGCGAGTTAGGAGATTGCCCCCTCACCATGCTTATCTACAAAAATAGGTAGCCCATGCCCACCTTTTTTTTTTTCCCCTGAGAACTATGCCCACTTGACACTAGAGGTGTAAATGAGCCGAGTCGAGTTGAGTAGTATGCTACTCAAACTCTATTCATTAACTTTTAATCGAGTTCGAGCCGAGCTCGAGCTATATCGAGTATTGAAAATGCCTGTTCAAACTTGACTCGTTAAATACTCTCGAACTCGAGCCCTTACGAGTATCTGAACGAGCTTAATTGAATTTGCAAGTTCGTATATATAAGTAAGTTCAATCCAATCTATAAGTAAAAATGATCGTTCATATGACCTAAATTTATCTTATTTCAAGTTCATATCTCAATAGTTTTGATAAGTTACTTAATTTAACTATTTTAATATCTGTTTAAAATATATTCATAATTTGTCACAAGTAATATGAGATTAATAGATAACCAACCGCAGTTTGGCGCGTGACAAGGTAGGGGCGGTGCTGTAACTCCCTTTCGCACACCGCCCAGAGCCCCCTTTCTATACCATCGGTGACAGTGTTGCGCGCCGAGAGCACCTTCTCACACTGACAGATTATTCACAGTGGTCGCCGGAGATACCAGTGTTGACAATGCGCCCCTCGGCCCCACCTGGGGGCTCATCTATTGCGCAGGTCGGTCTTAGGAGGAAGAAGATGCTTGATATGTTTGGGGGACCTTGCAACACTATTACATGATTTGTGTATATACCCTCATTTGCATAATTTGTGTATATACACTGTGAATTTAGTCTATGACATTTAAGCCCTCATAATATTTTATATTGTAATAATAACCACATAAAAATTTTGTATCAATATAACTTAATATATTTAAATATATTTTAAATGAATGTTAGCGAGTACTTAGACAAACACTTAACGAGTATTTAATCGAGCTCTTAACAAGCTCTTAAGCGAGTTGTTCACGAGTATAATCGAGGCGAGCTCACATGTGTTCAAACTTGGCTCATTTATGAATTGAGTTTTATTTTTGTTCAAGCTCGGCTCGTTAATTAAATAAACTAGCCGAACCGAGCTTTTGTCGAGTCTAGTTTCGAACTACTCGTCGAACGTATCGGCTCATTTACACCCCTACTTGACACAAATTTGTGATCTCTCTCTCTCTCTCTCTCTCTCTCTCTCTCTCGTCTCTCTCTTCTTTGTATTTATTTATTTAGATAGCTTTGTTTTTCCACTAAGAAATACATGGTCCTTTTACTAAATTGTACATAATGACATAAATTTTAATTATTATGTTTGAGATTATTCTTTCACAAGCAAAGTTTTTTATACATTTTTTTATTCATTCGTGGTCTTAGAACTGCAACAATATTATGTCTTAGAGCTACAACCTATCATTAGTGTGTGTATAACCTATCCCCCAACTCGTTGTGGTGTGTCCGTGCAGCAATGCCGCAGTGGACACCTAGGTGGGTGGGACTAGGCCACCCAGATTTGATACTTGGACAAAAAAACAAAAAACTTGTTATTGGTGTGTACTTTTGGAGCTGCAACAATAGTATGTCTGCATTAATCCATGGGACCGAAAATCCATGAGTTTTTCAAATAGGGGAATATATAAGATCATCGCTTGGATGTCAGTCATCAGACGTGAGTTGAGATAGGATCATAAGAAGGATAATTAGCTAGGCTGTAATTATTTAACCAAAGAAAGCCAAATACTAAGGAACTCATTTTCTTGAAGATGACCAGACGCAGGTCACAATTCAATAATATTACAAGAGTCTGAAAAGAGAGCCAGGAGAAGAGAAGGACAATAGAAGAACAAGGGAAAAGATAAGAGGGTGGCAACCACCACCAACTAGCAACAGGCTACCCAACTGAGGAATATGGTAGAAACAACAGATTTCACTGAACAAACTTCCTGCATTAATCCTTCAGTTTAAGTAAAGATCACCCTCAGTAGCAGAGGAATGAACTGGCTTATACCACTCATTAGTCCACTGCACAGCTCTTGGATGTCAAATACTGAGTGGAAATCATTCTTGAATCTTTTGGAGTTCATAGAGCAGCATCCATAGTTGTAGATGCTTTCTTCCTTTTCAAATCCATGCCGCCTTCAAGTCATGTATAAAGTTGTCACCTACAATTAAACAAAAATATGTAACTAAATAAGTTGAAATAAATTAATATACAACTATTTTAGTTTTGGCAACAAATGCAATTGTATCAAATATAATAAATAAGATTACCATGTCCTAGTGTTGTTTGTGATTGTATTTCTTCCTCTTCTTTATGCTTCTCAAGATATCACCATCCACAATTGTTAAACATGCTATTAATATAAAAGAAGATATGCATGTTAGGTAAAAAATATAGTTGAAGCAACTAAAAGAAATAGATCTATGGCTTACTATAGATTAAAACACATAACCTTATTTTTTCCTGTCATTCATTCGAGTCTGAATTATCCCTTTGATCTTCATTGAAACTTTGAACAGATGTGTCAATCATAGACATCCCTTCCCTGACCCAATTAATGTTCTCATTCTCATCTCTTGTGGCTGCAGAATTTATTTCATCATAATTTATAGTTGCATTCTCCCAATGCAAATCAATATTGCAACAAGTGAGAGATGAGTCCATATCAAATACATCTCTAGGTCTATTTTTGATGACAACATGTCAATCTTCATCAATAGGATCTTTCACATAGAAAACTTGCTCCACCTGAGATGATAATACGAAAGGCCCATGTTTGTTGAGTTCAATAAACGACTAAAATTCACAAGTGTTAATTTACTAACTTCATCAACTTTGATCCCCTATCTCTAGTCAAAACATCAATCCAATCACACTTGAATAACACAAATCTCATTCATTTGAGTACTGAAGTTCAATAATTTCCCTTAAAATTCCATAGTATGTCACATCTTCTGATCTTGGATTTCCATCCTTGGAACTTGCAAAACTAGATATTGTTGCAGTCACAACTACTCCACTATTTTGTGTTTTTCTATTTTTTTCACGATCTTTTGTATGAAATCTAAAGCCATTTATCACATATCCCTTGAATTTTCTTGCCATGGTCTGAGGACCTATAGAAAGATATCTGAGTTCTTATCAATTTCTCTTGAATTAGAATCCAACTCCATCTATTAAATCAAAGAATTGTTAGATGATATTTCTATCCCTAAAAGTATAGAAGTAAACATTCTTAAAAATATATAATTAGAAAGATTACTTACACGCTCTTGAAACCATAATGAAAATTGTTCATTATGTATGCGTTCTATATTATGAGGTCTTTGACCACGTGATCTTCGCATGTTAAGAAATTGAAGGTGTTTTCTACAAGATGAAGAAAAAAGATTAAAATAAATAACAATTGAAAACAAACAACAAAGTTATAATAAATTCAAACTTACTCAAGGTATGGAGTGACTAAATCATGGTTGAATAGTATATAACGATGTCTTTGTTTTAGTGTTTCATTATCTAATTGGACCACTTCAGCCTTCCCAAGAAAACGACCACCTAAATCATCATCATTCTTTGTGGGTCGATTAAATCGTGTTTCAACACCATCCAAGTACCTTGAACAAAATGTCAAGCATTCTTCTGCCAAGTATCCTTGTGCTATGGACCCCTCTGGCTGACTTCTATTCTTCACATAATTCTTCAATGTCAACAAGTACCTAAGATAACACATATACAAAGTGCACATATTAGCTTGGTAATAGAAATGAATGTGTAAAGATTATACTTTGAATATAATCATATAAATTTACATATACCTTTCAATAGGATACATCCATCGATATTGGACAGGGCCAGCCAATCTTGCCTCTGCTACCAAGTGCATAGTCAAATGAACCATAATATCAAAAAAGTTTGGAGGGAATATCCTTCTAACTGGCAAAGTGTGAGAGCAATTTGCTTCTCCAAGCACATGAATTCATCATCTGGATAACTTTGCTACATAGTTCTCTAAAAAATTTGCTTAGATCCATTAAAACTGAGCTCACATTTTTAGGCAAAATTTTTCGTATAACCAGAGGGAGAAATTGCTGCATAAGAATATGATACTCATGACTCTTCATACCCCAGATTTTTTTATCTCCAATGTATCTAGAGAGATTTGATGCTAACCATCTGACACCTTAATATTTTTCAGCATTTTGTAAAATATTTCTTTCTCTTGCTTATTTATTGAAAAGCAAGCAAGAGGTATGAGTACTCTATTTGAACCAATAGCTTGTTGGGATGGAGTGCTTCTCTAATCTTCATCTCTTGCAAATCTTTTTTAGTATTCAAGGTATTCTTTGTTTTTCCATCAATGTTTAACAATGTTCCAATCACATTCTGACACACATTTTTTTCTATATGCATCACATCTAAATTATGACGCAATAAGTTTTGTTTCCAATATGGCAACTTGAAAAAAATACTCTTTTTTCTCCAATATACAACTGATTGTCTGAACTAGCATTCCTTCTCCTCTTGAAAGCAATACTTTTATCATTCTTTCCAAGGCTGAACTCAAATCCATCAAGCATGTTCAAAATTTCATGTCCAGATAATGGAAATGGAGGAGGCCTATGCTCTTCGTAGCCATCAAAACCTTGTTTATCCTTGCGAAATCTATGACTTGGCTCCAAAAATCTTCGGTGACCCATATAACAAATTTTTCTGGAATGCTTTAAAAACCTAGAGCAAGTGTCTTTGTGGCAACAAGGACAAGCAAGATTACCTTTTGTACTCCACCCGGAAAGCATAGCATAACCTGGAAAATCACTAATAGTCCACAACAACGCTGCATGCATTTGAAAATCTCTTTCTTTGAGACATCATATGTTTGTATGCCAACCTCCCATAGTTCTCTTAATTCATCAATCAGTGGTTCTAAATACATCTATGTCATTGCCAGGTCCAGAAGGGCCATCAATAAGTAAGCATAAGAAGATGTTAGATTGTTTCATGCACATCCATGGAGGAAGGTTATATGGAATAAGAACGACTGGCCATGTACTATGGGCAACATTCATTGTCTTAAATGGGTTGAAGCCATCTGATGCCAAACCAAGTCTAACATTTCGAGGCTCTAAAGCAAATGAAGGGTTATCTTCATCAATTTTTTTCCAAACCAACGAGTCTGCATGATGCCTTTGCAATCCATCTTTAGTACGTCCCTCATCATGCCATCTCATGTCAGAAGCAGTTTTAGATGACATGAATAATCTTTGAAGTCTTGGTATTAGAGGAAAGTGGCGAAGAACTTTAGCAGGAACTTTACGATCATCTTTCCACCTAGAAGCTTGACATTTTGTACATTTCTCCAATCCAATTGACTCATTCCAAAATAACATACAGTTATTTGGACAAGCATGAATTTTGTTGTAACTAAGACCTAATTTTTGATGACCTTCCTTACTTCATTGTAGTTTTTTGGCAACACTATTCCTTCAGGAAGAACATCTTTAAGCAAATCAAGCAACATGTCGAAGGATTTTTGACTCCATCCATTAAGACATTTTAGATGCAACAATCTAACTAGAAAGGACAATTTGTTGTATCCTTTACAACCAGGGTACAACTCTTGCTTGGCCTCTTCAAGTAATGTAAAAAAAATTTGTGTGCTGAATTAGGCTCTTGAAAATCAATATCATCAGTCTCTTCCAGATTCATCTCAGACCCGAAAACACCAAATGCATCATTTAATAATTCTTCCATATTCTCTAATGATTCACTTTTATGAACTATGCTCTTTTGATGGTCAATTGAAGATGTTGATAGTTCACCATGAAAGATCCAATTAGTATAACCTTGTATAAATCCTTTGCATATCAAATGATCATATATATCATGTATTGCATGGAATTTTGCATTGTAGCAACTCTTACATGGGCACCTCATCTTCCCATTATTTTATGGCATCATGATCTGTGGCAAACTCAAGGAATCTTATAACTCCATTTTGATAGGCAATGCTATCCCTACATAATAAGGGGAAAAACATCATTCATAGCATGTATACAAGTAATCATGTGCAAAAAATACATCATTACCTTGATTCATGAATCCAACTCTTGTCCATTAAGGTGTACCCTTGATTCTTGAACTGTAGATAATAGAAAATTCCAGAATAATCAAGATAAAAAAAAACAAATACAAAACCATAGAAAAGCAAAAGCAAGTTGGGATATTTTATGTGTTGCCCAGCTAGCTAGCCCAGAGGGGGGGGTGAATGGGTTATAAAAATTTGATCTTTGATTAAAACCTGTTCACCAAAAGGATTACACAACACTTAAACAAACGTTAGAGATGGACAAAATAAGACAACAAACGCACATAAGCACAACCACAAGACACAAGGGTTTTTATCCTGGTTCAGAACTCCTCTCCATAGGAGACCTACGTCCAGTCCCTGAGCAATGCCTCAGGATTTCACTAACAAGGGTACTATCCCCCTCACAGATCTTTACACCCAGCCTCAACTGGTCTTCCTTCAACCTGAAGGGAAGAACAACCACCCTGGATACCACCAGGTCTTCCTTCGTCCAGAAGGGTACAAACCAGAGAAACGAAGTTTAAACAAGCTTCAGACACTAGCTTAATCAGCTGCAAGCTGAAGCAAACAAGCCTCAAGAGAGAAAGAGAATTTGACACTGGTTTCTCTCCAAAGACTACACAGGCTCTCACAAGAATTTCTTCTATGAACACTGAGAGCAGAAGAGCTACGGAAAACAATTGGAATGGACGCTTTGCTCTTGCTTGAAAAATAGAAGACTAGAAGAATTGGTGTTGCTCTCTTTTCTATGTTGTTATCTCTTTTTCTCCTTATCTCTTCTCAGTCTTGAGTCTTGTATTTAAGCTTCTTCTTAAAATTTGAACGTTAAGAGAACCGTTGTCTCTCATCCAGGTGTACGTTAGACTGGTCACCAAGGAAGCTTCTGATCTTCACTCTTTTATCCTTTAGTACACGCCAGAAAAATGTTTTAGAATCTTGTATCTTGTATCCAACGTTGTACAGATGAGTCTTGTCAGATATCTGCGAGCATATCAACAATAAATAGAGGACAGCTAGGACTGCCGTCGATTGTTAGTTGCAGATGGAACAGATATTGTAATATATAGCAAAGCTCCCTTCTGTCTAAAAAGGATGTAGACAGAGTAGCATAAAAATGGAAGATATTGTCTGCATGCATGGGAGATATGATCAGAGACCATTTAATGCGTAGCAGTCAACAAACGAGATATGACTTTGACTTTTCAACGCTATTAAAAAGCATTATACTGATACAGCAAGAAAGTTGATATGAACACTCCCGATGACTTATGAAATCGTTATACGATAACAGACAAATCGTTATGACAGAGCATTATCAAATTATAATGATGAAATCATTATGAGTTATAGCAAATCGTTATAAACACTTATCAAGTCGTTATGAACTCTAAAGAAATCGTTATGCCTATCAAGTCGTTACGAGTTTCAAAGAAATCGTTACGAGAACTGAAGAAATCGTTACAGCTATCAAGTCGTTACGAGTTTAAAAGAAATCGTTACGAGAACTGAGGAAATCGTTACGTCTTAGCAAGTCGTATGACAGTACAGAAATCGTTATGAAACTCTTAACAAATGTTGCACAAAGCAAATCGTTATGAGATCTGAAGAAATCGTTACGAGGTCTAAAGAAATCGTTACGCCTTAGAAAGTCGTTGCGAGTTCTAAAGAAATCGTTACGATGACTGAAGAAATCGTTACGAGAACTCTTAACAAATGTTGCACGAAGCAAATCGTTATGAGATCTGAAGAAATCATTACGAGGTCTAAAGAAATCGTTACGCCTAGAAAGTCGTTGCGAGTTCTAAAGAAATCGTTACGAGGTCTAAAGAAATCGTTACGGCTTAGCAAGTCGTTATGACAGTACAGAAATCGTTATGAAACTCTTAACAAATCGTTGCACAAAGCAAATCGTTATGAGATCTGAAGAAATCGTTACGAGGTCTAAAGAAATCGTTACGCCTTAGAAAGTCGTTGCGAGTTCTAAAGAAATCGTTACGAGGACTGAAGAAATCGTTACGAGAACTCTTAACAAATCGTTGCACGAAGCAAATCGTTATGAGATCTGAAGAAATCATTACGAGGTCTAAAGAAATCGTTACGCCTTAGAAAGTCGTTGCGAGTTCTAAAGAAATCGTTACGAGGTCTAAAGAAATCGTTACGGCTAAAGAGTCGTTACGAGTTCTAAAGAATCGTTACGAGTTCTAAAGAAATCGTTACGCTTAGAAAGTCGTTGCGAGTTCTAAAGAAATCGTTACGAGGTCTAAAGAAATCGTTACGATAGTTAAGTCGTTACGGGTTCTAAGGAAATCGTTGCGATGTCTTAAAGAATCGTTGCGATATTGATTTGTTTTGAACTTTTCGGTCAGAAAGGAAATCGTTCTGCTTATCAAAGAAGTCGATGTGAAGTATGAAGAAGTCGATACAAAGACTTGGACAGAATGTGAGATGAGACTTACCTGATTGTCTTGAACTTTCATTTTTCTTTTATTTCCTGTTCTCAAAGCTCAAGTAATTCATTAGTACTATTTTGTTAATCATCAAAATTAATATATATAAATAACTGAATTAATTTATATGGGAAGGTTTGGTCATCAATCTCCCCCTTTTTGATGATGACAAAATATACTAAACATCATATAACAAACAAACATGTTTTTCAGAATAGCTTTAGTTTCTCCCCCATTTTGTCAATAAGCAAAAAGATAGGCGATGAGACAAAGAAGAGAGAAATCATTGTATTAAGTGTGAGAAAGATAGTACATAGGAGACAATAAAGAGGCATGCTGTGAGATGACAGCCCATGCCTTGATCTCAAGATCTTCAAAAGTTTGTTGGAAAACTCCAGAGGCAACTGAAAAATTAGGACCCATGGATGGAATAGCCCTTTGAATGAAGAGTTGTCGTTGCTTATCCAAGAACTCTGCATACTGATCTGGGTCCAGGATGAATCTAAAGTAAGTGCTTTTTCCAAAGCTGGCACGATGGAGAAATCTATCTAAAGAGATTGGATAGAAGATCTTCTGATCTAGCAGATCCTGCTTCAAAGCATAGAAGGCAGAATATCTGGCTGCCCACACAACATAGATCTCTTGAATAGGAGTGATGGAGTTGAGATCCAAGAATGTTTCTGCTGAAAGAGTGGGCTTCCTTTGACTAGCTAGATCACGGTTGATAGCTTCCAACTGTAGATGTAAGGCCTGATAAGGAATGTCCCATTCTGAGGGAGTAAGTCTCTCACACTCAGAAATGAGTGGAGCCAAGGTCTGAGAAGAATGCGGCCAGAGTGGTATTCTCTGAAGATGAACCGCAAGAATGAAGGTAGTCTGTCCTGCTTGGCTGACATCCGGCCCATTTGCCTTGCAAACATGTCTAAAGCATGAGATCCTGCATCTGAATCAAACACAAGGGAGTGTAGCTTTGGCAGAAGGACTAGAGAGTCAATTTGGAGATCAGCAAAGTTCACTGAGAGGGGAACATTTACAGAACGTTCTGATCTCAGCATCACTAAGGCTGAATGAAATTGGAAGAACTGAACCTCAGGCAGCTTGTTCAAGTAGCAGAAGTCACTGTACAGCTGAAAGTTCCTGGCAATACGAATCTCTTTCAAAATATAAGGTCCCCAAGAGTTCTTATGTTGAATAATGAACCACTCAGAAAAGGTGAGTGGGTGAGCTCTGTGGGTAAGAGATTCTGCCCTGGCAGTCAAATACTTTTCATATTGAGCCTTATTTCCCTTGACAGCTGCCCACTGATCTTCAGTCTTGCACTCAGTGCCCTCAAGGATTTTGGATTTGAGGAATTGGGATATCTGAGTAAGAGGAAGAACAATGTTTAGGTGTTCGGATAGGTTAAGAAAAGGAATACCATAAATGGTAGAAAGAATGCACTTTTGAAGAAATTCCTTGTAGATAGGTCTTCTCTTAGGATCAAGGGTAAGAGAATACCAAAGAGGAGGAAATAAGGGAACAGAAGGGATGCTAAGAGAGGAGGAAGTTTTCCTCTTTTTCTTGCAGGACTGGGAGGATCAGTCCTGTGGATATGAGAAGCAGTGGAGAGAATGGTGATAAGGGTGTTTCTTTCAAAATCATCCGGAAGATTTGTGTCAAAGACACCAAGAGGTAGAGGTTTTTCCGGAGAAAGATAACAGAAGAAGGAGGAGTAGGAGGATAGAAAAGATGTTGGGATTAAAGGATGAAGTTGGTTGAACTGGAGGTGTTTGAGCTTGAGAAGGTGAAGGTTTGGGATTGAATGAGGATGGAGCTGAGATGTGAGAAGGAGTGGGAGAGAAGGAAGGTTGAGATGAAATGAAGGATGAGGATGGTTGGGTGCGAGGCACAGGATGTTTGATGGTTGGTGGTGCAGGAGGGGCTGTAGAAGGAGATGGAGGTGAGGAGAGGGTTGGAGTGGCAAGAGATGAAGTGTCAGGGGCCTTAGAAGCTGTCATTGGCTCTTTCCCTTTGGCTTGATCTTCTCTGACTGCAGATGATGGTCCTGCTGACCCTGAAGCTGATGGCCCTGCTGGCCCTGAAGCTGATGGCCCTGCTGGCCCTTGAGCTGGAGGCCCTGGTGGGAGGAACATCTGTGGGTCTGCTCTGAGTAGCTCCAGAGAAACTCCACTAGACCTTGAAGGAGCTGCTAGCATGACTTGATATCAGACATTTCTTTATTGAACCACCTCATTGCATTTCTGACTGAAGATAAGTCTGAGGAGGTTGAAGCTTGACTAGCAACAATGCCTTGAATACTTGTCTGAACTGATGACAAGATCTCTCCTTGAGCCTTCAACAATGCCATAACAGGCTTCAGATTTACTTTTCTATGGCCCTTTCTTGGCCTTCTGAAAACAATTCTCTTCTGCTTCCCTTGCTGAGTGACAGGCTCCTCAAGATTAATATTGCTTGCACTTGGGCCTTCACTAACAGAAACACTGGCAGGAGGTGAAATTTCCTGAGATGGGGCAGCTGACTCAGGAACATTCTCAATCAATGGTTCCTCAGTGCCCACTTGCCCCCTGAATAGGAGCAGGGAGTTCAACACTTTCTTGCTCCCCCTGGGCAGGAGCATCCTCCAAAACAACTTTTTCCAAGTGGCCTTCTGCCACGGATTCAGACACTTCAGGTTCAATGATACTTTGCTCCCCTTGGCTAGGAGCTTCTTCCATGACCACATCTTGTTGAGTACCTGCTTGTATCTCAACATTAGCAACTGGTTCAGACTGAATTTCTGTGTGGCCTGGTGCCATAACTTCTTCTTCAACACGTCCACCTTCTTTAGAAGTAGCTGAGGTGGAGGGAATGGAATCCAATACCTCTCTTAAAATAGAGGCGACTAAGGTGGTGGGCAAAGAGTCTGCCACACCAGCTGCACCTTCTTCCATCTGAACTTCTGGAGAATGAGAGTCAATCTCCACAACAGGTGATTCTGAAACTTCTGCCTGGCTTGCCACAACTGGTACTGCTGCTGTGTACTACTGCTGCTGCTTGCTCTGCTGCTGCTTGCTCTGCTGCTGCTGCTTCTTCTTGAACTTCTGGGATATCTCAATAATCGCTTCTCCTTCTGCCACAGAGGTCTTTGTCCAAACTCCATCTTGCACTGAAAAACCACTTTTCTTCAAATTTCTGGACCTTATAGACTGGCCCATCTTCTCTACTACTGCTCCAGACACATCTACTCCATAGTGTTTGAAAATCTTGGTGAGTAAATGAGCATAGGGCAAGGAAACATTCAACTTGCTCTTGGTTTCCCATATCTGAGCATGAGCAAATTTCATTCTCAATCATTACGGCGCCAAGTTTATCTCCTTGTTCTGGATTGCCCAGAACATTATGTCCGAATCTGCCCTAGTGCATGAGAAAACGTAGCACTTCGAGGTACTATAATTTGGCAGACAATAAAGTGAAGCAACCGATTAAATGCAGACATCTGATTAATATCTAGCTTTCCATCTTTCAGCTTAACCCTGGACCAATAATTCCGAGACCCTTTACTTCATCATTCACAGAGTGAATGCCACTATACCCAGAGGTCTTTACTCCAACAACTCATGCAATAGCTCATGGTCTATCTTGATCTGGTGCCCTTCACTGAGGAGACAAGGGACCCATCTGCCTCTGACTTCAAACAAATGAAAAAAGCTTTCACCAGGTCCGGATAGCTTACCTCGGTGAAAGTAGCAACATCCATCCACTACATTCTTCTCAAAGCTTCGACTAGACTGGACATGCCACTCTTCTCAAGGTTCTGAACATCCACTGCCTTATTTCCGCAGATCTTCGTCTTCACGAAGGTAAACCTTTCTTGCTCCTTCGGGGATAGAAACTCAGCACTGTAACCTCCAACACTTCTGGTGATCATCGGAGCGGCCATGGGTGCAGAGGAGAAGGAGATTCTGGTGAAGGGAGATGATTTAAGGGATGGAAGCTCTCGAAGGGATTCTTCGCGGGAAGAGGAGAAAGCTTCGAAAGTTGCAGAGAGTCGATACCGAAATCGTTAGGGCATCGGCTTTGGGTGAACAGATAAAGGATAAAAGGGTAAAGGTAGAAGACAAGTCGTTCTCAGAACGATTTGAATAAATAATATTACTTTACCGAAAAGTGGAGTGCCAAAGGCGGTAAAGCCAGAAAGCGACAAAAATGGTTGACGGGTCAAACAACTTTCAACACAATAGCGGTCAAAGCATGTAGATAACTGAGTTTTGCTTATCTTTAAAGGAGAGAAAATTTCATTTAATCTAAAAATTATTATGTCAATAAAGTTACAGAAATCTTTTTCACAAATTGCACATCCCTAATTCCCTTCTAAGAGATGTAAATCTCTCTTCAGGTAGGGCTTTTGTGAAGATATCTGCTAATTGACCATTTGTATCTATAAAAGAAATTTCTAAATTACCACTAGCTACATGGTCTCGAATAAAATGATATCTTACCTCAATGTGCTTAGTCCTTGAGTGTTGTACTGGATTTTTGGTGAGGTTGATGGCACTTGTATCACACAATAGTGGAATTGATTTGATGTGAATTCCGAAATCCTCAAGTTGTTGCTTTATCCAAAGAAGTTGTGTACAGCAGCTTCCAGCAGCAACATATTCTGCCTCAGCTGTTGATAAAGCTACTGAATTTTGTTTCTTGGATGACCATGATATTAAACATCCTGCAAGAAACTGACAACACCCACTGATGCTTTTCTATCTACTTTGCATCCAGCATAATCAGCATCTGAATATCCTACTAATTTTATTTCACAAGATCTAGGATACCAGAGACCTAATTCATGAGTTTTAGCCAGATATCTAAATATTCTTTTTACTGAAATTAAATGAGACTCTCTAGGGTCTGCTTGATATCTAGCACACATGCATACACTAAACAAAATGTCTGGTCTACTTGCAGTTAAGTAAAGTAATGATCCTATCATACCTCGATAAATCTTTTGATCTACCTTTTTACCTTTTTGATCACTGTCCATTCTGGTTGATGTGCTCATTGGAGTTGATAGTGGCTTTGCACCTTCAAATCCAAATTTCTTTAACAGCTCTTTGGTGTACTTGGCTTGACAGATATGAGTGCCATCCTTCCCTTGCTTGATTTGCAATCCAAGGAAGTAGCTTAGCTCCCCATCAAGCTCATTTCGAATTCTCCCTGCATAAGCTTTTCAAAGTACTTGCAAAGAGATTCATCAGTAGATCCAAAAATAATATCATCTACATATATTTGCACAAGAAGTATATGTTTACCTTAGATTTTATAAATAATGTACTATCTACTTTACCTCTAGTGAAACCATGATCTAATAAGAAAGTACTGAGCCTTTCATACCAGGCTCTAGGTGCTTGCTTTAAACCATATAAAGCCTTATGTAGTTTAAATACATGATTTGGAAATTCGGTATCATCAAAACCTGGAGGTTGTTCCACATAAACTTCCTCCTTGATAAAACCATTTAAAAATGCTGATTTGACATCCATTTGAAATAGTTTTAAATCAAATGCAGATGCATAAGCAAGTAAAATCCTAATAGCCTCAAGTCTAGCTACAGGTGCATAGGTTTCATCGAAATCTATGCCTTCCTCTTAGGAGTAGCCTTGAGCTACCAGTCTGGCCTTGTTCCTTAAGATTATTCGAAACTCATCCAGTTTATTTCTGAACACCCACTTGGTGCCAATAACTGAATGATTGGATGGTCTAGGAACAAGTGACCATACCTGGTTTCTCTTGAACTGATTTAGTTCATCTTGCATGGCTAATATCCAAGATTCATCAGATAAAGCTTCATTGACTGTCTTAGGCTCTATTTGAGAAACAAAGGCTAAATAATCACAAGGAATTACATTACCTCTTGTTCTTACCCCTACAGATGGATCACCAATAATATTCTCAGAGGGTGATCTTTCTGATGTCTCCATTCTTTGGAAGATTTTCATGTTGAATTTCAGTTTGCTGCAGTCTTCCAGAGGAGGATCTTCCTTGTCCTTCATTGAGGTATTCTTTAATTTTTCAGACAAGTCATCTGCATCATCAATGTCACTAATTTCTTCCTTTTCAAGGAAGAGTTAGATTCATCAAAAATAACATGTACAGATTGTTCTATTAATAATGAGCGTTTATTCAAACTCTATAACCTTTGGGTTTAGAAGTGTACCCCATAAAGATGCCTTCATCTGATTTGGCATCCAACTTACCAATGTCCCTTTTTCCATTGTTGTGGATGAAGCAAGGACATCCAAATATTCTGAAATGGCTGATCTTTGGTTTCTTTCCCTTGTAGAGTTCATAAGCAGTCTTCTTCAGAATCGGCCTGATCATTACTCTATTAATGATATAACATGCAGTGTTGATGGCTTCGGCCCAGAAATATCTTGGCAAATCATATTCTGATAACATGGTTCTTGCCATATCCAAAAGAGTTCTGTTTTTCCTCTCAGCAATTCCATTCTGTTGAGGTGTCCTTGGGGCTGAGAAGTTGTGCTCAATCCCTTGATCATCACAGAACTTTGTAAACTTTTCATTCTGAAACTCACCACCATGATCTGATCGGATAGAGACAATTGTGAACTTCTGATCTTTCTGAACTTTCTTACTGAAGCTGACAAAATTGTCAAATGTGTCATCTTTGTGCTCTAGAAAGGATACCCAAGTGAATCTTGAATAATCATCAACTATTACAAATCCAAAATTCTTTCCTCCTAGACTGGTAGTCCTCATTGGCCCAAATAGATCCATATGAAGTAGTTCTAAGGGCTTTGAGGTGGTTACTACAGTCTTTGATTTGAAAGAGCTCTTGGTGTGCTTTCCTCTTGCACAAGGTTTGCAAATGCTATCCAATCTAGAATTGACCTTTGGCAGTCCTTCCACTAGCTTTCTCTTTCTGAGCTTATTCAAACCGTCCAAGCTGCAGTGACCCAATCTTCTGTGCCACAGCTCTGTTGATTGATCTTTGCTGGCTGCCAAACAGACATCTTGATTCTTGAGTTCCTCAAGATAGAGAACATACAAGTTTCTTTCTCTGTAGGCTTCAAATATGACTGCACCATCCTTTAATATACTGCACTTTGATTCTTGGAACTGAATCTGATGGCCTTTGTCACACAACTGGCTGATGCTGATAAGATTGTGCTTTAATCCTTTGACCAGCATTACGTCTTCAATAACTGATTTTCCTTTGATGTTCACGGACCCACTTCCTATCACAGTGCCTTTTCCATTATCTCCATACGTGACTGTACCTTCTTCAGCTTGGAGATCAACGAAAAACTTCTTGTTGCCTGACATGTGCCTTGAGCATCCACTGTCCAAGTCCCATTTGGATGCTCTTGAATTTCCCTGAAATTTAAACACTAAGTTTTAGGTACCCAAGTTCTTTTGGGTCCTGATGGGTTAGTATCATTGATTTTTCCTTTTATTATCCACTTTTGTTCTTGTTAGGACATGTTGCTTTGCTATGTCCTAGTTTGTTACAATGAGTACAGCAGGTTGTTCTAGTTATTCTTTCAACTGGATTGTATTTAAATTTTTTATGTTCTTTATTCTTTTCGGATATAAATTCAGGAGTTGGATAAGTGTTAGGAAAGACTTTTGTTTCTTCATTTTCCGAGGGAGTATAACCAAAACTATGTTTCTTCTTAGTTGATCTTTTAGCTCCATTTATTATTAGAAGAGGTTTATTATTTGTGAACTTGTTTATGGTGCTTGTTAAATGTTCATTTTCTTTATTTAATCTTTCTATTTCTGTTTTAAATCCACTTAAGTCTTCTTGTTTTTCTAAGTGAATTATTTTTCTATTTTTCTTTTAAATCTTCACATAATAATTCATTCCTTCTTTATGTTCAGTTATTTGTTTTTCAAGTTCTTCATTTTCGGTTTTTAGATCTGAGTTTGTATTTTCTAAACAGATTAAATTCTTCTTACTAATTTTAAGTAATTTAGATACTTCTTTATATTTTTCATAGAGTTCATTAAAAGTATTTCTAAGTTATCAGAATCTGAATCATGCATGAATCAAAAGAAGAGTCAGAAGTTATCTTATCTTCGGTATTGGCCATCAGGGCCAAGTTTGCTTCTTCACCTTCACTGCTCAAGCTTGACTCACTATCTGAGTCACTGCTGTTCTCCCAAGCAGCTGCCATTGCTTTCTTTTTATACTTCTTAATCTTCTGAAGTGTCCTTTTGAAGTTGTCCTTCTTCTTTGATCATTCTTTTGAGCATTGGACAATTTGCCTTGATGTGTCCAGGCTTCTTGCATTCATAGCATATCACTTCTCCTTTCTTCGGATCCTTTACTTCTGGTTTTCTGAAGTCTTTGTTCTTCTTTGCTAATATTCTCTGAAGTCTTGAGACAGCATGGCTTCTTCATCATCACTGTCTTTGCTACCTTCACTGTTATCCAAAGATTCTTCTGATATCTCATCATTCGCCTTGAGAGCATTTGATTGCTTCCTTCTGGAGGATTCTCCTAATCTCTCCATATTTATCTCATGAGCCATGAGAGATCCTATTAGCTTTTCCAATGACATTAATTTCAGATCATTGGCTTCCTCAATGGCTGTTACTTTTGGAGTCCATGAGGATGGCAGAGATCTGAGTATCTTCCTGACCATGTCTGGTACACCATAGACTTTACCTAATCCAGCTAATCCATTTGTGATATCTGTGAATCTGCTAAACATCTGAGTTATGGATTCACTTGGCTGCATCTGGAACTTTCATATTGCGCTACAAGAATATCGATTCTTGTCTCCTTTACTTTGTCTGTCCCTTCATAGTAATCCTGAGCTTTTCCCACATTTCCATTGCGGATTTGCAGGCTGAAACTCTGTTGAATTCTTTCTTGCTGAGGGCACAGCAAAGGATGCTCTTGGCTTTGCAGTTTAGGGATATTCTTCTTCTGTCGTCATCTGTCCACTGAGCCTTAGCATTTGTGACTAAAAGATCACCTTCTTCTACAATGGACCATATTATATAATCATGGCCTTGTAGAAAGTACTCCATTCTTGTCTTCCATAGGTGTAATCTTCTCCATCGAACAAGGGAGGCCTGTTGACTGACTGACCTTCGAAGTTGCTTTGGGCTGCCATTGATCTTTGCTCTTCAGATGTTGGATCTTCTTCTTTGTCGAAGAGACTTGCTCTGATACCACTTGTTGCCCAGCTAGCTAGCCCAGAGGGGGGGTGAATGGGTTATTAAAAATTTGATCTTTGATTAAAACCTGTTCACTAAAAGGATTACACAACAACTTAAACAAACGTTAGAGATGGACAAAATAAGACAGCAAACGCACATAAGCACAACCACAAGACACAAGGGTTTTTATCCTGGTTCGGAACTCCTCCCACAGGAGACCTACGTCCAGTCCCTGAGCAATGCCTCAGGATTTCACTAACAAGGGTACTATCCCCTCACAGATCTTTACACCCAGCCTCAACTGGTCTTCCTTCAACCTGAAGGGAAAAACAACCACCCTGGATACCACCAGGTCTTCCTTCGTCCAGAAGGGTACAAACCAGAGAAACGAAGTTTAAGAACAAGCTTCAGACACTAGCTTAATCAGCTGCAAGCTGAAGCAAACAAGCCTCAAGAGAGAAAGAGAATTTGACACTGGTTTCTCTCCAAAGACTACACAGGCTCTCACAAGAATTTCTTCTATGAACACTGAGAGCAGAAGAGCTACGGAAAACAATTGGAATGGACGCTTTGCTCTTGCTTGAAAAACAGAAGACTAGAAGAATTGGTGTTGCTCTCTTTTCTATGTTGTTATCTCTTTTTCTCCTTATCTATTCTCAGTCTTGAGTCTTGTATTTAAGCTTCTTCTTGAAATTTGAACGTTAAGAGAACCGTTGTCTCTCATCCAGGTGTACGTTAGACTGGTCACCAAGGAAGCTTCTGATCTTCAGTCTTTTATCCTTTAGTACACGCCAGAAAAATGTTTTAGAATCTTGTATCTTGTATCCAACGTTGTACAGATGAGTCTTGTCAGATATCTGCGAGCATATCAACAATAAATAGAGGACAGCTAGGACTGCCGTCGATTGTTAGTTGCAGATGGAACATATATTGCAATATATAGCAAAGCTCCCTTCTGTCTAAAAAGGACGTAGACAGAGTAGCATAAAAATGGAAGATATGTCTGCATGCATGGGAGATATGATCAGAGACCATTTAATGCGTAGCAGTCAACAAACGAGATATGACTTTGACTTTTCAACGCTATTAAAAAGCATTATACTGATACAACAAGAAAGTTGATATGAACACTCCCGATGACTTATGAAATCGTTATACGATAACAGACAAATCGTTATGACAGAGCATTATCAAATTATAATGATGAAATCATTATGAGTTATAGAAATCGTTATAAACACTTATCAAGTCGTTATGAACTCTAAAGAAATCGTTATGCCTATCAAGTCGTTACGAGTTTCAAAAAATCGTTACGAGAACTGAAGAAATCGTTACAGCTATCAAGTCGTTACGAGTTTAAAAGAAATCGTTACGAGAACTGAGGAAATCGTTACGGCTTAGCAAGTCGTTATGACAGTACAGAAATCGTTATGAACTCTAAACAATCGTTGCACAAAGCAAATCGTTATGAGATCTGAAGAAATCGTTACGAGGTCTAAAGAAATCGTTACGCCTTAGAAAGTCGTTGCGAGTTCTAAAGAAATCGTTACGAGGACTAAAGAAATCGTTACGAGAACTCTTAACAAATCGTTGCACGAAGCAAATCGTTATGAGATCTGAAGAAATCGTTACGAGGTCTAAAGAAATCGTTGCCTTAGAAAGTCGCTGCGAGTTCTAAAGAAATCGTTACGAGGTCTAAAGAAATCGTTACGGCTAAAGAGTCGTTGCGAGTTCTAAAGAAATCGTTACGAGGTCTAAAGAAATCGTTACGCCTTAGAAGTCGTTGCGAGTTCTAAAGAAATCGTTACGAGGTCTAAAGAAATCGTTACGACAGTTAAGTCGTTACGGGTTCTAAAGAAATCGTTGCGATGTCTTAAAGAATCGTTGCGATATTGATTTGTTTTGAACTTTTCGGTCAGAAAGGAAATCGTTCTGCTTATCAAAGAAGTCGATGTGAAGTATGAAGAAGTCGATACAAAGACTTGGACAGAATGTGAGATGAGACTTACCTGATTGTCTTGAACTTTCATTTTTCTTTTATTTCCTGTTCTCAAAGTTCAAGTAATTCATTAGTACTATTTTGTTAATCATCAAAATTAATATATATAAATAACTGAATTAATTTATATGGGAAGGTTTGGTCATCATTATGATCTATAAAATGCCAAAAAAATCCAAAATAACTAATGATATTTAGTAGGCTTAGGGAATACGATACTTAGTAGGCTCAGGGAATACTACTTCAGAGAGTTCATACAATTGATTAGCCACCAATAAGAATATGTACAGTTGAGATTTGTTTTATTTATTAAATTTAGAAATGACATAGAGATATCAAAATAGTAAAACTTACCTTAACAAATATAAAACAATTCAGGCCTTTTAGAAGTGGATGAAATATAGTTTCATCATTAGCTCAACAAGAATAATGAATAGTAGTCTCTTCAAAAAACATTTGTATAGAATTGTACATGAAGAATGAGACTTGTCGATGATCGATAATAATTTGGAGCTACTAGTCAAAACAAATCTCTATCACTTATTGGCATAAAACTATGGCCATAGAATAATTACTTTTACATATTATAGTGAGTATTGTGTATTCTTTTTTTTGGTGCCAAAATGAAGATAGTCAGACTGCGTAATTAAGTAAATGCCACCATTACTCAGTGTGTCATGCATACCTTTGAGAAGTTAGGAATGATATATGTGTGAAGCACGACCTTAGAGTTTTAAAGAATTTTCAAGTGTTGCACAACCCGCAACACCCAACAATCATACACAGCCTTGATCTAAAAAGGAAGAAAGCACAATGACCGAATCATTAACAACCTCAAATTTGGAATAAACAGACAAACTAAGAGAGAATTTTTTACAATTAATCACTTAATTATATCATGACCCATATATCATAACATAATCGAACGCGGACCAAGGATTCATATATATGATCCGACTGTTAGATATGTAGAAGCAGATCCCTCACAGACTTTATGTATTATCCCATATATATCATGACATGCACTGACCCATCACCGATTCTGCATTACCCCATTACCCAACAAAAGAACCAGAAAAACACCCAGCACCAATCCTATTTATGTGAAACCATAAAAGATGAACTTACATAAATAATATATGTATATACACTAACATGTTGGGTATATACACACAACATGTTGAAAATGCTTGTCTTTTGTTTATATTGGGAGAATGACTGTGCACCCACTCGAGCCGATTATCCACTCATAAGCTTGCTGTGAAGGCAGGTAGTGGGCAGATAGCCACCCAAAACGGCCATTATTCATTTCTCTTATATTATTGGTCTCATGTGAGAATTCTGCTCTTGAAGGTGTACCAATTAAATTCCGTAGTTCTATTTTATAATAATATTACATGTCACAATTACAGTGCTGATGAGAGGAACTAGCTACCCGATCAACATAGCTGTTTCTCCACAAATCTGCTTACAAGACATTGAACCCACCAAACACCACCTCAAGAGTCGTCAGTTACTAGAGGATGATTTAGATTTGGCCCACTATGAATAAACTAAAATCTGCTGGAAAATTATTTGGGCAGGTGACCAACAAAAAAAAATACCTGACACATTATACATCAAATATTGATTAATCAATCCCACA
The DNA here is from genome assembly GCA_014218235.1 of Colocasia esculenta. Classification (NCBI taxonomy): domain Eukaryota; kingdom Viridiplantae; phylum Streptophyta; class Magnoliopsida; order Alismatales; family Araceae; genus Colocasia; species Colocasia esculenta. The sequence goes on along the minus strand of JACBKR010001285.1, from coordinate 13,425 downwards.
AAAGAGTGCAAATGAGCTAGCACCTTAAGACGGAGAAGCCTGTTCGAGAGATTCACACCATTACAAAAAAAAAAAAACTAATTGGTGAAATGAAATGCTAATTACTAGGGAAGTGAAAGATCTTACTTACCTCTTAATACCCTTCTTTCATTCGCCTCCTTCTGTATAAACAGTGATAGCGAAGCAAGACAACAAGGAATGCTACTGGAATAACAATGATGATGACACATTTTTCCCATTCTTTCGACCTAAGCACAAAACAAATAGTGTTCAACTTGTCGATTCCCATTAATCTACATACATCCACTACCTTAGTGAGATGGCCCCCTCTAAAATGCATTATATGGGGTTATCTCCTTTTCCTGCGTCAACAGAGTAACTAGTTTTAGTAGGTTGAATAAGAAGAAAGGGCAGTCCAAATAAGGGTATGGCTAAACTAAACAAAAAAAGGAAGAGTTTATGGATCTGACCGGCCGGGCAACTAGGTTGGAGTTAAAGACGCTGTGTATTTGGAGATGGGAGAGCATACAGCGTTCGAGATGCAGCTGGAGACGAACAGGGCGCTGCATGGAAGGTGTTATGGAAATGGCAAACCATGAATACAACAAGAGTTCTTTTATGGAGGCTGGCATGGGGCAGACTGCCAACCAAACCAAAGGGTATCTAAATCATTGCAATGTCCTACCAAATGCTACCTGTGAGGGTTGTGGCAAGGCTGTGGAAGACATTCATATAATTATTCTTTGACTGTAGCAGAATAGCATATATGGCAGAGTTAGCAAACCAAATGCGATGGAGATGCATATCTGTTACCCACAAATCATGTGGAACAAGTGTCCATCTCTTCGTGACAAAAAATTCCATCAACAGAGTAACTTGCTTTAGTAGGTGAACAAGAAGGGCAGTCCAAATAAGGCGCTGGCTAAACTTAACAAAAAAGGAAGAGTTTATGATCTGACCACCGGGCAACTGGGTTGGAGTTAAAGATGCTGTGTATTTGCAGATGGGAGAGCACACCTTCGAGATGCAGTTGGGACGAATAGGACGCTGCGTGAGTGCAGGTTGGATAAGAATCGGCAACAAGAGAGAGACGTGGAGTGGCAAAGAGAAGATCCAATCCTTGATAGACTTCCGTGGAAAACAGATGTGATGCAAATTTGTTGAGAGTATCCTAGACTTTTGAAAGTCTTTTAGAATTTTAAGATATAGAAATCTATAATAAAAGGAGGTTCAGTTTTGAAAAGACCTTAAAATCTAGGATCACAAAAATCATATCGGTAAACTTGTATGTTTGTTACAAATAAATCACAGATTTTATAGGGTGTTTGGTTGCAAATTTAAAAAAACTATTTCTAACTAAAATATTATAGTGTGTCAATTTTTAACTAAATTTTTAAAATTGAGAAATAATATTACTTTTTTGTTAGTAAAATTAGTATAATTTTTAAAAATTTGTAAAGACATGTTTGATGGACACTTCTTACTATATTTTTTTATAGTGATAGGAGGGGCACAGGGGGGGGGAGGGTCAGAGGGCCGCCACCAGGCCATGGAGGAGGGGGGGGGGGCAGGAGGCGGGAGGGCGTCGGAGTGGGGAAGGAGGGGCAGAGGGCCCACTGGCGGGGGAGGAGGAGGAGGGGGCGTCGGGGGGGGGGGGGGGGGGGGGAGGAGGAGGGGCGCCATGCGGGGGAGGAGGTGGCGCCGGTGACGGGGAGGGGGGAGGATGAGGGTGTGTGGGTGGGGGGGGGGAGGGGGTAAAGGGGGGGGGGGCAGCCGGCGGGGGGGGGGAGGAGGAGGGGTGTGTCTTCCAGCCCGGGTGTGTGTGTGTTTTTTTTAATTGGTTGGCACTTATTTTTCTTTTGGGAGAGATTTATATAGGATAATTTATTCCTTAAAATAAAAAACTGTTTTACCAATGTGTCTGTGCGTTTGTCTTCCCTCTTTTTTAAATTTAAGGGTAAAATTGATAAAAAAATACAACCAAACACCCTATTAGATATACAATTTTAAATTGTAAATTATGGTCAGATTTATAACAATATTTGGTAAGTTTATAATGACAATTAACAAGAGAGATACTAACTACATACTCGATTAATTAGACATTTCTAATTAATAATTCAATGGCAGCCATGTGGGAGCCATGCTAGTAGGGAACACCACGAGCATGGATGAACACAAGGTGTATCCAGTGGGGTCACATAAACCCACTGAATTTTTAAAATATTATTAAAGGGTTTGCAATTTTCTATTAAATTAGTTTTAGTTGAGAATTGTTTTCAAAGGAGTGACCCCACTGAATTATAAAATAAAATTTTATACATCATAATTTTTAGAGTGACCCCACTGAATAAATTTCTACATCTGTCACTGACCACGAGTGCTGTCGGTAGTATAGTGCACTATCCACCCACCACCATCCCTGTTAATAGTCCTTTGTAGTGCTCGCATGGGTGCCATGCATAACCCAGCCCGATAAAATATCTCTCAAGAAAAATTTTAATCATCTTTACATAAGATTTATAAATTTAATATTTTATAGAAATAAAATTGAGACGTAAAACTATCATAACTTTTAGAAAAATATGTCGTTTTCTAGATATGAAAATATTGAGAATTATTAGTGCATAGAGATTGATATTAATTCAATTTATTAATTTTAGAGTAATTTTTAATCGACAAAATTTTATTCTGAAAAATAAATTAAAATCACCATAAAATCCATCATATTCTAATTAACTTGTGTTTGAAATTTTATCTTATTTAAACATCGTTTAGATATAAAATTAAAATTTCAAAAAAATTTGAACAAATTAATTTGATTTCCCAATAGGGTCATCGATCATTGCATACCAATTTCACTAATCGATCATGGGATGACTATTTTAATTTGTTTTATAATTTTTTTTAAAAGAACGCGTCAAAACTATGTTATTACGAATTAAAATTTAAGATACTATTCACCTAATTAATTTTTCAAACTATACTATTTAAAAAAACACTATATTCAGAAACACTTTTTATGGACTGTTAGCTACATAGTCTTGTCATCCCTAGATATATTTTATAGAGATGTTTTTACGTATTTATATAGACAATTCTTAATTATCCCTGTACAAGCACTTGCAGTGACATTTTTTATAAAAATGTCCCCAACTTCCTTTGTTTTTAGAGACAGTAATATACTATTGCCTCTAAAAATATTTTTAGAGACATTTATAATTTATTGTCTAAAAAAAAGTGTCACTAATTTCATATTTTAGAGACAATTTTTTAATCGTCCCGATACAAATTTATAGGGACGGTGTTTCCAGAAACATCTCAATTTGATGTTTTTAGAACAAAAAATTTACTGTCACTAAAATATTTTTAGAGACATTTAAAGTCTACTGTCTCAAAAAAGTGTCCCTAAATACCATATTTCTTGTAGTCGATCTTTAGGTTGCTCGATCTTTCGCCCATGAATGGACAATGGTGGGCTCCGTCTGCAGTACTAGCCGGCTGATGACATACAGAGCGGAGAAATGCTTGTGAATATTATCCATCAGTAGGTCACATATGTCTGAGAGTGAGAGGGATAGCAACTATTCGACAAAATTTTCCTTTAATTAGTAGTATATGTGCTGATCCGCCCAAGAAGCAGAACTCTCCGCAACAATGCGGAGTACAAATGTGAGGACTGGGAGCGGAGGGGGAGTGGTCCCCCCTTTCCCCCATGCACTGTGTGTGCAAGGGGGCTCCGGAAAAGGCTATTTGGCCTATTTTCTGGAGTGGGAACCCCCCCTCCTCCCCTTCTTCTTCCCCTCCCCGCGAGCCAGCCCTCCCCCATGGTCTCTCCCTTCTCTCTCTCTCTCTCTCCTCTCTCTCTCGCTCTCTCTCTCTCTCTCCTCTCTCTCTCTCCTCTCTCTCTCCCTCTCCTCTCTCTCTCTCTCTCTCGCCTGTTGTCTCGCCATAGGAGTTTGCCCGCCGCCGCCCTGCTCACCGGAGGGAGGCTCCCCCCCCCATCGCCGCGCCGCCGCACCATCTGCTATCGGGAGCCCGCAGCGCTATCGCGTCGCCGCCGCCCGTGGAAGAGCTCTGCACCGTTCGTGCCGCCGGTGGGTCCTACCGTCTACGTAGGGACCCCCTCTCCCTCTCCAACGTCGACCGGACCTCCCCCTCCCCCTGTGCACCGTCGTGCTCCTCCCCCTCCTCTCCCTGCTCCCGTTCTCTCTCTCTCCCTTTCTCTCTCAATTGTATGTTGCTCCGGGCCGGGGTCTTTTCCGGCGAGGGGAGACCGCCGGCAGCGGCAGCGCCGTCCGGCGACCCCCCTGCCGCCAGCGCTGGCATTGGCCGGTCGGACGCCCCCTTCCCTCCTCCTTCCCCCCCTCCTCTCTGTGTTGCAGAGGAAGTATCGGAAGGAAGAAGAAGGGGCGGCGCAGTGCGCCCAGATCCTGGTGGGATCTGGGAGGCGCCCTGCCCCTGGCGCACTGCGCCAGGGCGCTGGCCAGGGTGCTCTGTGGCGCATTGCGCTGGCAGACTCCTTCTTGGCCCGTTTGACCTCCGTTTGAGCTCTGTTTCGCGCCATTTTCGAGTTGTTTTTCGTGTGCTATCGTTCCGGCTGTGCCGGTGGGCCGGCCGGGGTTTGGTGGCCGTTTTGTCGAGCCGTGTGGTGGTCGGGCCCACCCATGTTGGCTCCGACCGGGCCGGTAGTGCATGTTGACCGGTCAACTGAGGACAGTCGTGTAGGGTTTCCGGCACCCACGGGGTGGGTTCCGAGGGCTGACAGACTATCCAGAGTGGTAATTTATGCCCTTCGAGTCATTGTGCTGGGTTCCTCGGTTTCTGGGCCCGCCCGGGTCAGCTCCGACCGGGCCGTTGGGGGCCATTTGACCGTTTGACCCGGACAGTCGTGCTGGGGTTTCCGGCACTCGTGGGGTGAGTTCCGAGGGCCGACCGACTGTCCGGGTGGTATTATTAGCTTTTCGAGGTTGACCGTCAATCATGTACTTCAGCGGATCCGTTTCTGCATCGAGTTTCCGTTCCGTACTCGTGACGCTTTTGCTGACTCCCTAGCATTGCGCCTTACTAGTCTTCGCCCGGTGTTTCGACACTTGAGGGCTTGTCCCAGCGCATGGTGCGCGGTTGGGTTGTTACCGTTTCCCGGGACCCCCATCCTCGTGGGCCCGTTGAGGGTGGTCTCCGATCCACGAGTGCGTCCGTCGAGCGTTTCTCCGGACGAAGGGGAAAACGGTGTTGGACAGCGGCGTTGAGTCGTTTGTTGAGCTCACTTAGTTGGTCCGGGTCCCGCAGAGTTTGGAGTGTCGCGGTGCGGGCCAGCTAGTCCGTTCTCACTGCCTCGCCTTACACAGTTTCGGAGCCGTGTTAGGAGGAAAGGCGTGGGACCGTAGTCCGGCCAGACTACGGCTTGTGGTTGTGTTTGTCCACAGCGTCTCACTCCGACGGGAGGGGAGACCTAGACTCATGGTCGAGCGGTAAGACGCCAGTGGCGCAGCTGACCGCTGACTAGTAGAGGCTGGGTTGTGGCTAGTGTGTGTTTCCAGACGAGGTTTTACCGTCTGCTTGTGCTGGGTTGTGGCTAGTGGTGTTGTCCAGACGAGGTTTTACTGTCTGCTTGTGCAGTTTGTGTGACGTGCTCGGAGCACGTTTACCGAGGTTGAGACTGTGCGCTGTTGTGCCGTGTTGGCGATACTCGTGGACTTGAGCACTTTCCGTTCATTTATTTCAGTACTTGCTCAGTTGTGTTATTATTTTATTATATCACCTACTTAGTTAGTAGACTTGTTGCTTGAGTTACCACTGCCCTTCCGCTTGGTGTAGTTAGCTCGTTTACTTTAGTAGCACTGCTCTTCCCGCCTAGTTTAGCTGTGTTGTTCTTGTTTCCGCTGTCGAACCGGTGAGGGGTTGGGTTCCCTACTGGGCTTCGTTCGCGAAGCTCATTCCCCCCTTACTTCCTTCCAGGTTTGAGCTCGAGGGAGCCGGTGCTCGTTTTCGGACAGTCGGCGTTGTGCCGCTTGTGGTCAGCAGCGTTGGCAGTGGTTAGTATGTATTTTCTTTTTGCACTTGAATTATTATCTGGGACATTGTGTGTATCACTACAAGAAAATGCGCTATTTCCGACGGACTTAATCCGTCGGAAATCCGACGGTATTCCGTCGAAAAAGGCGCCTTCCGACCGCTTTCCGTCCAAAGCTCGTCGGAAACTGTCCGTCGGAAATACTTGGTCAGAAATTTCCGACGGATGAAAATTTCGTCGGAATTCGGTCGAAAACTCCGACAGATAAATCCGTCGGAAAAGTCGTCAGTATTTACCGACGGTAACTCCATCGGTAAATAAGTCGGTATTTCCGTCCGCAAATACTGACACTTTTCCGTCGGAAATTCCGTCAGTATATTCCGACGGAATTACCGACGGTGTTTTTTCCGTCAGTAATTTATCAGTTCCGACGGATACTTATCTGTCGGTAAATCCGTCGGAATACACCATACTTTTTTTAAAAATAGGCAATAAAAATGTTTGTCAACATTGCTACAATGTCAAACCTGCTACAATATTCATAAATTTAACAAATACTCACAATCAACATAAAATCATAAAATACAATAATATAAATCATATAGAATAATAATACAAAACAAGATAGATCTGCTGGATCGTCTGCTGTCCCTGCCTCGTCATCGTCTGGAGCTAGATCCTATATTAAACAATTAAAATGAGAAACATTAATAATAAATAAAGACATACATTACTTTCAAAAATGAAATTTAAACATGTGATTATTTCTCAAGTTTAATACAATACTATTTTTAGATCCATCATTTTCTTGGGTGTTTTTAGATCTGTCCTTTGAATGCCCAACCCAATCCGGAGATCCAAATTGGATTCCGTCAGTTCCCACACGTCACTTTAACCCACCCGGTCGTGTCGGAGAAAACGGCACGTCGATCGGATCCCTATTTGGGATTTTAAACCACCGGTTGCGTATTTTACCATTTATATATGCTTGGCCGTGTTTTTAGATCCGTCCTTTGAATGCCCAACCCAATCCGGGGATCCAAATTAGATTCCATCAGTTTCTACACGCCACTTTAACCCCCCGGTCGTGTCGGAGAAAACGGCACGTCGATCGATCCCTATTTGGGATTTTGGACCCCGGGTTGTGTGTTTTAACCTTTTATATATACTTGCCCGTTTTTAGATCCGTCCTTTGAATGCCCAACCCAATCCGAGATCCAAATTGGATTCCGTCAGTTTCTACACGTCACTTTAACCCACCCGGTCGTGTCGGAGAAACACACGTCGATCGGATCCCTATTTGGGATTTTAGACCCCCGGGTTGCGTGTTTTAACCATTTATATATGTTTGACCGTGTTTTTAGATCCGTCCTTCAATGCCCAACCCAATCCGGGGATCCAAATTAGATTCCGTCAGTTTCTACACGTCACTTTAACCCACCCGTCGTGTCAGAGAAAACGGCACGTCGATCGGATCCCTATTTGGGATTTTGGACCCCCGGGTGTGTGTTTTAACCTTTTATATATACTCCCGTTTTTAGATCCGTCCTTTGAATGCCCAACCCAATCCGGGGATCCAAATTGGATTCCGTCAGTTTCTACACGCCACTTTAACCCACCCGGTCGTGTCGGAGAAAACGGCACGTCGATCAGATCCCTATTTGGGATTTTGGACCCCCGGGTTGTGTGTTTTAACATTTTATATATACTTACCTGTTTTTAGATCCGTCCTTTGAATGCCCAACCCAATCCGGAGATCCAATTGGATTCTGTCAGTTTCTACACGTCACTTTAACCCACCCGGTCGTGTCGGAGAAAACGGCACGTCGATCGGATCCCTATTTGGGATTTTAGACCCTCGGGTTGCGTGTTTTAACCATTTATATATGTTTGACCGTGTTTTTAGATCCGTCCTTTGAATTCCCAACCCAATCCGGGGATCCAAATTAGATTCCGTTAGTTTCTACACGTCACTTTAACCCACCCGGTCGTGTCGGAGAAAACGACACGTCGATCGGATTCCTATTTGGGATTTTGGACCCCCGGGTTGTGTGTTTTAACCTTTTATATATACTTGCCCGTTTTTAGATCCGTCCTTTGAATGTCCAACAAATCCGAGATCCAAATTGGATTCCGTCAGTTTTTACATGTCACTTTAACCCACCCAGTCGTGTCGGAGAAAACGGCACGTCGATCGGATCCCTATTTGGGATTTTAGACCCCCGGGTTGCGTGTTTTAACCATTTATATATGTTTGACCGTGTTTTTAGATCCGTCCTTTCAATGCCCAACCCAATCGGGGATCCAAATTAGATTCCGTCAGTTTCTACACGTCACTTTAACCCACCCGGTCGTGTCAGAGAAAACGGCACGTCGATCGGATCCCTATTTGGGATTTTGGACCCCCAGGTTGTGTTTTTAACCTTTTATATACTTGCCCGTTTTTAGATCCGTCCTTTGAATGCCCAACCCAATCGGGGATCCAAATGGATTCCGTCAGTTTCTACACGCCACTTTAACCCACCCAGTCGTGTCGGAGGAAAACGGCACGTCGATCAGATCCCTATTTGGGATTTTGGACCCCCGGTTGTGTGTTTTAACATTTTATATATACTTACCTGTTTTTAGATCCGTCCTTTGAATGCCCAACCCAATCCGGAGATCCAAATGGATTCTGTCAGTTTCTACACGTCACTTTAACCCACCCGGTCGTGTCGGAGAAAACGGCACGTCGATCGGATCCCTATTTGGGATTTTAGACCCTCGGGTTGCGTGTTTTAACCATTTATATATGTTTGACCGTGTTTTTAGATCCGTCCTTTGAATTCCCAACCCAATCCGGGGATCCAAATTAGATTCCGTTAGTTTCTACACGTCACTTTAACCCACCCGTCGTGTCGGAGAAAACGACACGTCGATCGGATTCCTATTTGGGATTTTGGACCCCCGGTTGTGTGTTTTAACCTTTTATATATACTTGCCCGTTTTTAGATCCGTCCTTTGAATGTCCAACAAATCCGGAGATCCAAATTGGATTCCGTCAGTTTTTACATGTCACTTTAACCCACCAGTCGTGTCGGAGAAAACGACACGTCGATCGGATCCCTATTGGGATTTTAGACCCCCGGTTGCGTGTTTTAACCCTTTATATATGTTTGACCGTGTTTTTAGATCCGTCCTTTGAATGCCCAACCCAATCCGGAGATCCAAATTGGATTCCGTCAGTTTCTACACGTCACTTTAACCCACCCGGTCGTGTCGGAGAAAACGGCACATCGATCGGATCCTATTTGGGATTTTGGACCCCCGGTTGTGTGTTTTAACCTTTTATATATACTTGACCGTTTTTAGATCCGTCCTTTGAATGCCCAACCCAATCCGGAGATCCAAATTGGATTCCGTCAGTTTCTACATGTCACTTAACCCACCCGGTCGTGTCGGAGAAAACGGCACGTCGATCGGATCCTATTTGAAATTTTAGACTCTCGGGTTGTATGTTTTAACCCTTTATATATGCTTGACCGTGTTTTTAGATCCATCATTTCAATGCCCAACCCAATCCGGAGATCCAAATTGGATTCCGTCAGTTCCCACACGTCACTTTAACCCACCCGGTCGTGTCGGAGGAAAACGGCACGCCGATCCGATCCTTATTTGGGATTTTGGACCCCCGGGTTGTGTGTTTTGACCCTTTATATTTTCTTGGGTGTTTTTTAGATCCGTCATTTCAATGCCCAACCCAATCCGGAGATCCAAATTGGATTCCGTCAGTTCCCACACGTCACTTTAACCCACCCGTCGTGTCGGAGAAAACGGCACGTCAATCCGATCCCTATTTGGGATTTTGGACCCCCGGGTTGTGTGTTTTGACCCTTTATATATACTTGGGTGTTTTTTTAGATCCGTCATTTCAACGCCCACCCAATCCGGAGATCCAAATTGGATTCCGTCAGTTCCCACACGTCACTTTAACCCACCCGTCGTGTCGGAGAAAATGGCACGCCGATCCGATCCCTATTTGGGATTTGGACCCCCGGTTTGTGTGTTTTGACCCTTTATATATACTTGGGTGTTTTTTAGATCCGTCAATTGAACGCCCGACCCAATCGGGAATCCAATTTTGAATCCGTCAGTTCGCACACGTCACGTTAACCCACCCGGTCGTGGGGAGAAAACGGCACGCCGATCAGATCCCTATTTGGGATTTTGGACCCCCCAGTTGTGTGTTTTAACCCTTTATATGTAATTTGTTATTTTTAGATCCGTCAATTGAACGCCCGTCCCAATCCTAAGTATATGAAATAATACTAATACTGACCTGAGCTGCTGGCTGTGTGGGCGTACTCCCTACATTATTGAGATGAATTGCTGAACCATATCGCTGAACTGCGTCTGTAGCTGTACCGCTGCGTCTCTAGCTCTACCCGCTACGTCTGTAGCTCTACCCCTGCGTCTGTAGCTCTACCCGCTGCGTCTGTAGCTCTGCACGTAGCTCCTCCCGAATGATGCCTCTAATGTCCTCTACACCACTGACGGGCGGCGCAGAAGATGAACTCGCGTGTGCCGGGGAGCGATCGAACTGGCATATGAGGACAACACTCGATGAGTATCCAGGCTGTCCCCAAAGCCGTACACTCGACCCTTCCTTGGCACTCCCGCTGCCTCGACCCAAGCGTCCGCATCCAAATCTGGCTGGGGAGTGCCCTCTGTGTAGCGCTTCGCCATCGTCCTGTCGTACGTCCCTGTAAATAATTTAAAATTAAATTATTGAAAACAAATTACTTTAATATCATAATTGAATTCATAATTTAAAGCTTGACTTACAGCAATCGTGCGAGCACTCTCGGTAACATAGTCATCCGTCCCCTTCCGCTTATGAGTCCGGTCAAATAACTCGCGGAAAGTAGGGCACGCTCCAGGTCGTGATGCTTAAAATTCAACAAAATTAGTTAGTTTCACAATAATAATCCATATGTATATATGAATCGAACAATAAAATACTTACAATTTTTGACTGTGGGTCGCATAAGATACGGATCCACTAGTATGCGCATTCTTCTCCGGTTGAGTTGCTCTGTTTGTATTGCCGCCTGTGACCGCTGCTGCCATGTTCCAGCAGCCCACGCTCGCAAAGGGACTCCCAATAGTCCCTCCGCATCCAATAGGGCCGTAATCCACCCAAGCCATAGGATCCCGGTTGCCTGTGGTCTTCATTGCCTTGTCTCGTACCTCCCACATCGACTTTCTTAATTAGTCTGGGCCGTATCTCCCAGATGGCTCGAGCTCGAGGGAGATCCCGGGTCTCGTGAACGCGAACCTCCGCTGTAAAGAAATAAAATTAATCAATGTTATGCAATAAACCCAAATTAATAATAATTGAATAAATGACTTCAACTCTTCTAAAAAAAAAAATACCGTAAACATGTCAAATAATAAATCCCGGACTGGCACCAGGAAGTCTCTCCATGCATCCACTAGTCCTGGAATATGTGCGTGGACCAGCGTCGTAATATAGCGGGAAGCAGGACTGAGATCTATCTTCCCCCTGCAATTCCACATTAATTTACATGAAATGTATATCCTAAATAACAAATACAGTAACACTGAGATGGTGAACTTTACCATGAGATCCAGCATGGTTGTCGTCCCGGTAGCTGAGGCCCCTCCTCAGCTGCTGGATGCTGGCTCTCCACCTCTGTTGAAAACAATTTAGTACACTATTATTGTATAAATTGCAAGAGACCAAACATACTAATCTATTGAACATACGTTTACCTTGTGGTGAGGAAGAAGACGAAGTTGGCACTGCTCGAATGGTCGGCAGGGAGGCGGTCCCTGCAAAAATTCATACACATTAGAATTATGAATTTCAAATAAACAACAATATAGAAATTTACCTGTCGCTGGGACGACGGCGTGGACGGGGAGGCAGTCCCTGCAAAATTGTGTACGTTAGATCTCGTTAATTTAATATACGTAAATAATATCCATTTTTAGTACAAATGCATATACCTGTCGCTGGAATGACCGGCGCGGACCTGGAACAGACGTGGATGGGGAGGCAGTCCCTGCAAAATTGTATGTACTTAGTTCTCGTGAAATCAATATAAACAATAATACCCATATGGTTTTTTTGTGTACATATGCATATACCTGTCGCTGGAATGACCGGCGTAGACCTGGAAGCAGACATGGACGGGGAGGCAGTCCCTGCTTTCTTGTATGTACGTTAGTTCTCATGCATTTAATATGAACAAAAATTCTAGAATATGTGTTTACACATACGTATACCTGTCGTGGACGGGGTCGCGGACCCTCTGCCAACGACGTGGCAACCGTCCGACTGGCCAACATGAGTAAGATGCCACCGAGCCTCCGAAGGATTGAAACCATCTGTGCATAAACCAAGCCGTACGTTGCGTGGATCCCTTGAGAAGTAGGATGAGTACGGCTAAAATGAGCCCAGCTTCACCATCGGCAGGACGACTCATTTCACCTTCGTCGCGACGGACTCTTTCCGCATGCCAAGTCATATGTCCAGCTGTCCTCGAGGACATGAACAATCGCTGCAATCTGGGTGTGATAGGAAAGTACCGCAATGACTTATACGGAACATCCTTCCGCTTTGACTTGTCCCCTCTCTTGGGCTTGAACCTATCATGCTTACAAATACAGCATGATGTCTTATCTGCATCCTCTTTGTAGTACAACATACAGTGATTCGGACATGCATCAATTTTCATAAAACCAAGCCCCAAATCATTCACCATCTTCTTCGCACGGTAAAAGTCAGCAGGTAACCTCTCTGATTGAGGAAGCATGCTCTTGACCAGTAAGAAAGCCGGTCAAAACAACTCTCGCTCATATGAAATTCAGATTTCAAATTCAATAGCTGCGACACTGCAGACAACCGTGTATGCTTCTCACAACCATCCCATAATGGCTCATCAGCATCTCGAAGTAACTGATAAAATCTCTGAGCTGTATCATTCGACACTTCTTCATTTGTTTGATCTTCATGAATATTGAACTCCAGACCAGCAGCATCGAAAACCATGTCTACGTACGTACTTGTGGAGGCAAAGTAATTAGCTGGTGCAGACGACTGAATATTCAACTCACCATGACACGACCATAACTCATAATGGCCAACAAATCCTCTCGTATACAGATGATACTGCACATCCCATGTCGATATCCACTTTCTGTTCTTACAAGCCGAACACGGACATCGGATGTTATCCATCGGATCAACTGCTACTGATGAATTACTCAATGCAAACTCATAAACTGTCAACTCCGTCTTTAAACTCCTCGGTCACAACTCCATTCACTATTCCACGGTACATCCATGACCGATTCTCATAAGACATTTTTCCTACACAGATTAAATGTCATGTCCCGAGTTA